>PVKZ01005034.1:0-62511 GCA_004027375.1 Macroglossus sobrinus | reverse complement strand
TTTTTTTCTAGTTCTGAGAAAAATGCCATTGATATTTTCACAGAAATTGCATTGAATCTATAGATTACTTTATGTAGTATGAACACTTTAACTATTTAATTCTTACTATCCATGAGCACAGTAAATGCTACCATTTATTTGTATCTTCAGTTTTTTTCTTCAGTTTCTTATTTTCTGAGTACAGGTCTTTTACCTCATTAGTTAAATTTATTCCTTGGTATTATTTTTTATGCAATTGTAAATGGGATTGTATTCTTAATTTCTCTTTTCGATAGCTTGTTATTAGTGTATAAAAATGCAACTAATTTCTGAATATTCATTGTGTATCCTCCTACTTTACTGAATTTATTTATCAATTCTAATAGCTTTCTGGTAGAATCTTCAGGGTTCTCTATACACATACTATCATGTCATCTTCAAGTAATGACAGTTGTATGCTTTTTATTTATTTTTCTTGTCTGATTGTTATAGCTAGGAATTCCAAAAGTGTCTCTGTCTCCAGGGAGAGACCCAATAGAATCCTGCCTCTTTGGCAGGCACTCCAAGACCAGCTAAGTGCTTCTCCTTAACCTATGGTCTACATACTTACACACTGGTATTTTTGCACTGGTTTCTGGGTTAAGTAGGTGTGCATATGAGTTCTTTAAGAGATTTTTTGATTTCTCACAGTTCTGTCATTTCCCTGGAGATAATCTTTATTGGTTTACAAACAAGGGGCTTGTCTTTCCTGTGTAGAATCATAGGGTTTGGGTGTTTGATATGGAGCTCATCTATCTTGATCCTCAGGATCAAGTGCCTTTGAGACCCCTCATGATTGTGTATAGCTGCAGTTGGGGTGCATTTTTCTCTGGCTCCTCCTTCGTGTTTTGGTGCTGTTCTTTTACCCTTTGTTGTAGAAGCTCTCTTCATCCAATTTTCAAGTCTCTTCAAAGAAAATTATTTCACATGTAGTTGTAGATTTGTTGTATCTATTGAAGGAGGTGATTCAAAATTTTTCTACTCCACCCTCTTGAACCCCTTCAGTGAATCTTCTTATAATTTTTCACTTAAAATATGTTTTGTCTTATATAACTACCCCTACTCTATTTTAGTTTTCATTTGATTGGAATATCTTTTTCTCATACCTTTCCTTTGAGATTATGTGTGTTCTTGAAGTTGAAGTAGCTTCTGTGGGGGGCATATAGTTGGATTTGTTTTCTATTCATTTGGCCACACTATGTCTTTTGATTAGAGAATTAATCCATTTACTTTTGATATAATTACCGATCTAATTGCCATATTGCTGATTATTTTTAAATGTGTGTAGTTCTTTTGTTCCCCTCTCTCTTACTCTCTTCTTTTGTGAATTAATTTTATTTAGCCATATAGTTTGATTATCTTCTCTTTATCTTATAAATATTTACTACAGGTTTTTGTTTCATGGTTAGCCTGAGGCTTACATAATATATCTTATTAATGTAATTTTATTTAAGATGATAATTTTGTTTGCACAAAAATCTCTTCTGTTTTACTTCCTCTCCCCATTTTTTCCAAGCTTATATTTTTATTTATTTTTTAACATTTTATTTATTTTTTATTTTTCTTCATCCTCCCTCTCCCTTCCCCTCTTGTAACCACTAGTCTATTGTTAATGTCCATGAGTCTCTGCCTGTCTTGTTCATTTGTTGCTTTTAGGTTTATATTCCACATATAAGTAATATCATGTGATTTTCAACCTTCTCTGTATGACTTATTTCACTTAGTATGATTATTTCAGGGTTCATCCATATTGTCGCAAATGGCAGTATTTCATCTCTTCTAATGGCTGAGTAATATTCCATTATATATATGTACCACAGCTTCTTTAGCCAATCATCTATCATAGAATACTTTGGTTGCTTCCATGTCCTAGCCACTGTGAATAATGCTGCTATGAACATCGGTGTGCAAATATCTTTTTGGATATCCCATTTTGTTTTTTGATGTCACAATTTTCAACTTCTTATATTGTGTATTATTTAGCCAATTACTGCATAACTATTTTTAGTACTTTTGTTTTTTAACCTTTATACTAGAGTTAAGTGGTTAACTCACCATTTTACTACTGTATAAAGGTATTCTAAATCTGAATATATACTTAGCTTTACCAGAGTGCTTTATATTTTCATGTTTTCATGTTATTAATTAGCATTCTTTTCTTTCAAAGGAGCTTAAAGAATCCCTTTCATTATGTCTTTTAAGACAGGTCTAGTGGTTATGAACTTTCTCAGCTTTTGTTTGTTTGGTTAATATTTATCTTGTCTTCATTTGCCAGATAAAATGTTCTTTGTTGGGAATTCCCATATATGAGAAAAATTTTTTTCTCTTAGTGCTTTAAAAATTCTTTTTGTCTTGGATTTTAGACAGTTTTATTACAATGTGTGTTGGGAAATATCATTTTAGATAAAATTTTGGGATCATCTATTAACTTAATAAAGTTAGATGTCCAAATTTCTCTTGAAGGTTTGGTAAATTCTGAGCTATATTTCTTTAGATAAGCTAACTGTCCCTTTTCCCCTCTCTTTCCCTTTTGGAACTCCTATCATGTACATTTTTTTCTTAATTCTTTCTATTCTCATAAATCCTCTAGACTTTTTTATTTCTTTTCATTCATTAATTTATTCATTAATCATTAATTCATTTATTTTTTCCTCCATCTGACTGAATAATTCAAATAATCTATTTTAAAGTTCACTGATTTATTCTCTCCTTGGTCCAGTTAGCTGTTGAAGCTCTTTACTGCATTTTTCAGTGCAGTAATTATATTCTTCAGTTTTAAAATTCTAATTCTTTTTCACATTTTCTATCAGTTTGCTGAACTTCTCATTTTTTTCTTGTACTGATTTCTTTATTTTGTTAAATTGGTTATCTATGTTCTCTTGAGCATCTTCAGAATTATTTTAAATTCTCTGTTTGGAAATTCATGTATCTCTATTTCTTTGGGGGTCAGTTACTGAAACTTTACTGTGTTCATTTTGTAGTGGAATGTTTACCTATTTCTTCATGATCCCCAGAATGCTGTGTATGTGTCTGCACATTTGAAAAAAAAGTCACCTCTTCCAGAGTATATGTACTGACTAGTATAAGGAAATGTCTTCACCTCTGAAAGGGAGAATGCTGGAGTGTGCTGTGACACTGGATTTAGAGGGAGAAGGCACCAAGTTTAGACACTTTTGGCAACTCCAGTTTGGAGGACTGGTGTCTTATTGGCTCAGGTGTCTGGGGCCCACTTTATCAACAACTGTGTGGTCTTTAGCTAGTGCTATGGAGTCTGCAGTGGCTGCAAAGTCTATGAGAATTTTCAGTGACATTTTAATCTAGTTTCTAGGAACTATGACAGGCAGCATTGGAGGTTGTAGCTGGTGCTGTGCACATACTTGGTCGAGAAGGCCAGTTGGAGGTACTTATGTAGTATCAGGGGCTGGTTGCAAAAACATACCTAATGATGGGGGCCAGGGCCATCGTTAAGGGTCTGGGACAACTGTGTGCATTGGAAGCCATGGAGATCCTGTCTGTTAGCATGGACTCCTCTAGATGCAGAGTCTCCTCATGAGTGCATGCATGGCAATGAAAGACAGTGAAAGGAGTTGGTCCAGGGACATGAAGGTGCACAGCTAAAGAAACTTGCTACAGGAGAGCCCAGTGGTGCAGGCCAGTGATAGCAGCCAGCACTTAAGTCAGGCTCATAAGCAAATGTGAGGGCTAACTGTAGGTTAGCCCACTGGTGCAAGCCAGTCACTGTAGATGGGGCCAGATCTGAGCCCACAAGCATCTGTGACAGTCATGCCTTTTGGGGTGCACTTCTCTACCTTCAGGGTCTTGCTGCAGACATACACATAGCAGTAGAGGTTAATGACAGAAATCAGGCTGGTTGTGAGCCAGTATGCAGCTGGAGGGGCCAATCCTAAGTATGTGCACAGGTATGGGGTCAGTGATGAGAGTCTTTGTGAGTTTCTTGTATTTATACAGTAGCAGAAGCCTGACCTAACTGCTGGTGCAGTTCCTTGGCTCTGGCATGGTGGAAGTGGGAGGAGTGAGAGGAACTTAGGTGACTGGCATCTGTGAATGCAAATACCTGTGGGGCAAAAACCTGGTCAAATCTGCAGAGTGTCCATGACCATTGTGCTGGTTTCTCCAGAGGTGAAAGCTGTTGGAGTTCTCTGCAGAGCAGGTTATTGGAAACCTCAGTCATTCTCGCAATGTGGTTGATACCAACAACCCCTGTTTTCCCTCCTTGTTCCCAGCCATCTTTACATATTTTAGCTTTACCAGTTTTGGGTAAGGTAATTCAAAGAAGTTCCTTCACTTGGTGCTCCAAAAGTCTAGAGAAGCTGGTTGCTCACCTCTCTCCCCCTTTTTCATTGAAGGGAACTTCTAGCTGGGGATTTTCCATATGGTGTTCGCTGGCCTGGGAGATGAAATTATACGGGCCAAATGAAACTGTTCGTCCTTAATTTTTTGTGTAATTATTTTCAGGTGTCTCTACTGTGTTCCTGAAGTTTCTTAATGGACTTTTGAGATCTCACAAGAATGTTTTTGAAAAGGGATAGATGCCTAACTGCTGATCTTTGTTGAGAGATGGAGGCTGGGGGTTTATTTTTTGGTAATATCTTTATTAAATAAAATCAGAAAGTGTTTTCCAAAAATATGAAACCTCTGATTCATACTAAATACAGTTAGGAGTATCACTATTGCTTGATCTTCGATTTTTACTAATACCCACTAAGTTGGACTATATGTGAAGTAGTGGAATTCTTCCCTTTGTCACCACTTCAAGATGGAAAACTATATATATAAAGTTTATTGGGGTAACATTGGTTAATACAATTATATAATTTTCAGGTGTACATTATCATTTGACATCTGTAGGTACTATTGTGTGTTTACCATCCAAAGTTCAGTTTATTTCAGCTACCATGGTGGTTTTGAATTGCATTTCCCTAATAGCTAGTGATGTTGAGCATCATTTCAAATATTTGTTGGCCATGTGTATGTCCTCTAGGAAGAAGTGTAGGTTCAGGTCCTCTGCCCACTTTTTTTGATTGGATCATTTTTTGATTGTTATTGGGTTGTATGAGTTCTTTGTATATTTTGTATATTAGGCCCTTGTCAGATGTGTTGTTTGCAAATATATTTTCCCATTCAGGTGGCTGTCTCTTTAATTTGTTGATGAATTCTTTTGCTGAGCAGAAGCTTTTTAGTTTGCAGTGGTCCCATTCATTTATTTTAGTTTTTACTTCCCTTGCTTTTGAGGTCAAATTTATAAAATCCTTTTTAAGTCCAAAGTCCTTGAGTTTAGTTCTTGTGTTTCCTTCTATGCATTTTATTGTTTCAGGTCTTATATTTAGGTCCTTAATCCATTTTGAGTAATGATGGTGTATGGTGATAGACAACAGTCTGGTTTCATTCTTTTGCAGGTGGCTTTCCAGTTTCCAAGCACCATTTATTGAGGAGGCTTTCCTTTCTCCACTGTACATTTTTGGCTTTTTGTAAAAAATTATTTGTCCAAAAAAATATTGATTTACTTCTGGACTCTCGATTCTGTTCCACTGATCCATGTGTCTGTTTTGCTGCCAATACCATGTTGTTTTAATTGCTGTTGCTTTTTAGTATAATTTGAAGTCAGGCAGAGCAGTGCCTTTAGCCTTGTTCTTTTTTCTCAGGATTGTCTTGGCATTTCTGAGTCTTTTGTGCTTCCATACAAATCTGATGATTTTTTGTGCTATTTCTTTACAGAATGCTAATGAGATTTTGATGAGGATTGCATTAAATCTGTATAATGCTTTAGGTAATATGGTCATTTTAACTATGTTGATTCTTCCAAACCAAGAACACGAAATATCTTACCATTTCTTTGTACCTTTTTTGATTTCTTTTAATAAGGTCTTACAGTTTTCATTATATAGGTCATTCACATATTTCATTAGATTTATTTCTAGGTATTTTATTCTTGTTATTGCAATTGCAAAAGGAATTATCATCTCCTCTTCTTTTTCTAACACTTCATTATTAGAGAATAGGAAAACGCTATGTGTCCCAGTATGTTGTCAATTCTTGAGAATGTCCCATGCACTAGAGAAGAATATATAAGTAGCTGTTTTGGGATTGAAGGCTCTGTAAATGTCAATTATGTCCAGTTGGACTAATGTGCCATTTAAGGATGTGATTTTCTTATTGATTTTCTGTTTGGATGATCTGTCCATATCCAACAGTGGGGTATTTAGGTACCCTACTATAATAGTGTTTTGGTCTGTTTCTCCCTTTAGTTCTGTTAGTTACTGCTTTACATATTTCAGGGCTCCTTGATAGAAAGCATAGATATTAATGAGTGTTATGTCTTGTTGGTGCATGACTTCCTTTATCATTATGAATTATCCATCAATCTCTTTCTTTAACTTTTTTATTTTGAAGGCTATTTTGTTCACTGTTAGTACCAGTACTCCCGTTTTTCTCTGGATGCCATTTGTTTGAAATATCATTTTCTACCCTTTACTTTGAGTCTATATTTGTCTTTGTAGCTGAGATGTGTCTTCTAGAGGTAACATAGGAATGCTTTTTTTTTTTATTCAGTCTGTAACTCTGTGCCTTTGTATTGGTGAATTCTGTCCATGTACATTTAGGGTGATTATTGAAATATGAAGTCTTCTTAAAGCCATTTTATCTTTTGGTTTCTGGTAGCTCAGAGTTTCCATTGCTTCCTTGTCCCGTGTTTCTGTTTTTTTTTTTTTGTTGTTGTTGTTGTTTTTGGTTAGCTTTTGTGGTTTTTGCCTCTGGTTCTTCTTGTTTTACGTTATGTTACTTTTGTTATGTTACTCTTGTTTTGTTACTTTATGTTACTTTGGTTCTGAATCTTCTGTGTGTGGTTACCATTATGAATATGAAAAAGATAGTTATATTTGTACAGTTGTTAATTTTCTTCTGTGCATGCATTATCGCCATTCTCCTTTGAGAATTTGGATCTTTGAATCTCTCCCTTTTCAGTCATTGTTATCTCAATTTGTTCCTAAGTATGCTGAACATTTATTACTATTTTGTTCTAACAATTCTCTTATTATTTAAGCTTAAAATGCCCTGTTTTTAGTAAGGGTTGCACTCCTCTGATTTTATTTGCCTGATAGTCACTTTACTCCTAATTATGTATTTGGTTTTGTCATTTTAAGTGAGCTGACCCCCTTCAGTATTTCCTGTAGTGCAGTCCTCATTGTGGAAAACTCTTTCAATTTTTATATGACTGGAAAGGTCTTAATTTCTCCTTCATATGTAATGGAGAGCTTAGCTGGATACATTATTCTAGGCTGATAGTTCTTTTCACTTAATAGTTTAAATATTTGATTCCATTTCTTTCTGGCTCATCAGTTTTGCACTGAGAAGTCTTATGATAATCTAATGAGTTTTCCTTTATAAGTTACTATCTTCTTCTCCCTGGCTGCCCTAAGAATTCTGTCTTTGTTGTGATTTTTTATAATTTTAATACAATGTATCTTGGTGAAGGCCTTTGTGGGTTGAGATAATTAAGTGTTCTTTTGACTTGAATTCCAAGCTCCAGCTCAGTACTAGATTTGGGAAATTCAAGTCCACTATTTATCTGAAAATGCTTTCTAGTCCCTGCTTCTTTCCCGCGCTTGCAATAGTGTTCATTAATTTTATCTTTCCTGATGGTATTAGCTAGTTCTTGTATTTCTCTATTATTTTTCATTTTTTGATTTCTCTCTTCTTCCTTCTAATTTGTTTCTAGATTTCTGTCTCTGATGTCATTGATTATTTCCTCCATTTGGTCAACTCTATTTCCCAAGTCTGCTATTTTATTTTTCAACTCCTGCAATATATTTTTGTTTGTTTGCTTGCTTTTTGTTTTTATCTCCAGAAGATCTATTCTGTTCTTTTTAAGTGTTTCAATCTTCTTACTAAAGAACTCATTCTGCTCATCTAGTTTTTTTTATCAGTTTCTGAAATTGTAGATATGACTCATTTCAGACTTCACTGAATTCTTTTCAGAAGTACCATCCTGAATTCTCTCATTTATGTTGAATATTACTATGTCTATAATGTTATTTTCTCTTTTTTTCTTAAGTGCCTTGTCACTTTCGTTGTTCATTGTGTTTAATGGACTATTTCTCTGCCTGGGCATTAATGGAAGTGTATTCTCCTGTGTTCCAAAAAAAAAATTTATTATATGAAGGTCTCTCTTTAGCCTTTTGCAAAGAAGGTGCTTTTCTTTTGGTTTCCAGTAGGTGGCGTCTAAGCCTCTTGGATCTCTGCTTTATATGAAGTCTTAATAATGCCTTCTTTTTTGTTTGTTTGTTATAGATGTTTAATCACACTCACTTCTTTCAGTCTCAGTCCCTGTCAGTGTTAGCAACAGTTTTGGTAGCACTTGCTCAGATTACCCTTAGCTCTTCAGTGATTGGTCTTGGAGGGTATTGGGGGAGGGGCCCTCTGGGTTGGGAGTTGGAGGCTGTGGCTTAGTCTGAGTTTTGCAACTGCTGCTGGTAAAAATCAATTGCTGTTTCTCTGCCATCCCGTTTCTCTGCTTTCTTCCCTGATGACTGGTGCCTGCTGCCAACCGTGTGGAGCTCACAGCACTTCCAGAAAGGGCTGTTCAGGGAACTCACTGTACCTTCTCCTTTCCCCTTCCTTCTACAGGGAGCTCCTGCAGCTGCCAGAGGTAGCTTCTTTATTTCTCCCAGTCTACTGCCTGACATCTGGTATTCTAACCTGTGGTAGCTCTTATGCGCAGACCCCATGCTCAGACATACTGGTGCGCAGTTTGGTTGTTTTTTGCTGAGTTTTAGGTGTTCAGCTTATCGTTATTTCAAGGGGAGAGATCTGAGGACATCTATCATTTTGCCATGTTTCTACAAACCCTTCTTTCATTCTTAATTATCTTATCAGCTTCTCTACTACCTAAGCTACATTTTTAAAAATTAAGACAAAAGATGACAGGAATTCACTATGTTAATTAGGTTATTTGTTACAACACATATGAAATCATTTGTAGCTGTTTAAGTGGCAAGGAGTGGGACCCTTCTGTCACATTTATCATCAAAATTGTGGGAAAAAAAGAATAATTTCTCACTTTGTTATATAAAGTTTGCTTCAACTTAAGGGAAATACAGATTTTGATTAACAAAATAAATGTGTCAAATAGTAGGAACTTTCTAATATTTATAGGCCAACTATCCTTTACCAGTATGCTCCAAAGGACCACTTGAAAGGAGGGAGTAGGCAAACATTACTTAGGGGTCTAGAAGTTTTAAGTGACTCCTAGAGGATTCCAGTGGATCTCTTTTCCTAGAGGAAGCTTGGAAGAGAAAGGCAAATGATACCAACTGCCACTCCCACCACTGTACCTGTTTGCAAGGCTACAACCAATGCTCATTTTTCTCCCTTCTCTGCTAGTTATTCTAAGTTCCCTTCACCTTTAGCTAGCAATTCTGCTGGTTTCAGCAACACACTTTATCCCTGAAGGAGTCCATGGGTTGTCCACCAGGATAATTTACTGCGTTTACTATTTGACCTCACAAGTAAGCAAGAGAGTACCAGAAGGCAACAATGTAATCACTTAAATGCCAAAGGTATTACTTTCTGCTCTCACTAGGTAATATCAGATCTAGCTCCTTCTCAATTAGGGGCAACATGCCCATTAGGTTGGTTACTTCTCTTCTTATCTACTAGTGCCTTAATAAAAAGTATCTAGATGACAGCTTTGGCTTTTAATTCAATGGAACTCTTGCTGCTTCCTTTGGCAGATGTATTCCTTCTTTGAGAATCAGGATTTCCAATTATGTAGAGCTCACAGTTATAGGGATGGGGCAACATAAATTCTCCCTTGGATTAGTAGGTTTGATGATTAGTAGGGCCAATCCTGCTTCCCTCACCCCTTGGTTCCCAGACATATTTACTTTTTCTACTGGGCACACAGTACCATATAAAGGTCTTTGATTCAAAGTATATACTGCATCCTGGAGGATGGCACTCTGTTGTTGTAAAATTTTTCCTCTGAAGCAGTGTTTCAGCTGCATTTTAAACAGACTGTTTCTACACTCTAAAAGCAGTCAGCTTCTAAGTCATATGTGATAAAATATGACCAAGTATCACATTGTCATAGGCCTATTCCCATACCTTCTTTACTATAAAGTTCCTTAGTTTGATGTGAGGTTATGAGGGATGCAGTATTGGTAAAGCAACACTCTATAAACTCTTAGATAGTGGTGCTCTTGAGAAAGTCAACATTTACCCAGAATATATGTATAGTCTATTAGTATCAGAATGAATTCCTTACTCTTCCAGAGTGGAAGAAACCCTATGAAATAACTTGCCATTATGTGCTCTGATGTTTTTCTCAATGAAGAATGCCATATCAGGACTTAGTGTTGGTCTCTGTTACTAGCATACTAGGCACTTGAGACAGTAGTATCTACATTAGCATTAGTAAGAAAAAGCTTGTATTGATGGTCTCATCTATAGCCTCTACCTCTGCTACCATAGCCACTTTGTTTATGTGCTTACCATATCAGCACTTGAGTGTCTGATAAGAAGGGCTGGCTGGTATCTTATATACTTGGTCATTAGTGCCTCTTCTGGAATAGAGACTTTCTCATGAGAGTACTCACCTGAGACACAGGATTAACACTCTGATAAGAACCCCTGGAGATAGTATAAACTCATTACTAGAATGGCTCTTAGAAATATGAAAAAGCTTTGGCCTAACTCAATGAAGTTGAAATATCAGAATTCCCATGTAAGACAATGGAGGAAGGGATTAAAACATTCTGGGAAGTGGGCTTACTGAAGTGTATGTACTAAATAGTGCTGGTGAATCAGTGGTGCTTTCCTCTGTAGGCCAAAACAATGGTAGTAGGGCTTACTGATAGCAGTTAGGATGATAAAAGCTATGATCTAAAACAGTAGATTCTAAGTAGAGGTATTCAACTACCAGAAGGCAGGAGACATCATTATGGTAATAAGCAATAAGACTGAGTGGTCATTAAGGGGACTTGACTAACAGAAAGGTATGGAGATGGTTTATGGCACACAGTATTCCTGGGCACTGAGCACTCCACAGATGAGAGATGAGGAGAAATAATTTTTCTTTGCTCATACAGGTGAAAGAGGCAGCTGTTTCCTTCACATTTTGAGTCTCCTTGAAAGGATAATGGGCATGGGTCCTAATTCAAACACTTTTGGTATTTAAATAAAATCACTCCAAAAATTAAGATAGCTCTATGTGTTTTGGCTTTTTTGACCTACAGAGTCCTCCACATTTTGGGCTTCATTCCTCCTGAAATGTAAATACATAGTAAGAAAACATTCCAGTCTTCCTGATACACTTGTGTGACTAGAGCCCTACTCTGGGCTACAGTCATTTGGTATTCGAGAATATTTATTATACTTTTAGATCAGATCAATTAACTTAAAAAAAAAGCTGAAGAGTTAATTTTCATGGTATTTAGAGTCTCAGAAAACTTGGATTCTCACAAAGAAACCGAGATATCCAGGTAAGTTTGTTTTTCTATAATTCTATATAATTGTATCAGATGCACAGATCTGTATAACCACCACCATAATCAAGATAGAGAACAGGTAAATCACCACAAATTTCTATTACCATTCCCATAATGCCTCAGTTCACAGCAAATACTACATTTGAGATCTTAGAAACTCAAGAATTGAAATAATTCCAGAAAGAGTAATAAAGTATGTCTAAACTGACATGAAGGGGAGATAAAATTTTACAGACTCATGTAGTTGTTAAATTTCAAGCAAGCGAGATGCTCTAAAGATCATTCTTTATAGAAAATAACTTGGACCTAGAAAGGTCAATTAGCTCATCCAATTCCAAACAGAAGTAAAATCAGGAATAAAAGGGTAACTAACACCTCCTAACTTCTACCTTCAGGAGGTGAAGGTAAGAAAGTAGAATCCCTAATGAGTCATCAATATTAATGTTGAAAACTTGCTTTTACTTCAGACTTCATTGTTTAAAAGCCCTTAAATTAGAAGGTAGAGTCAACTAAAATTAATTTCAAAGGTTAATTTCAAAGGTATCTTTCTAAATAACAGTTATCTAAGAAATGTTTGTAGATAATAGTTGTAAAAAGAAGACTGATCAAATATGTATAAAACCATAGAGATATTTTTATTTTATATTGTTTTAAACTCTTTTGAATGAACTGGTTTTTTGGAACTTTATTGTTCTCTCTAAAAAATGAAATGTGGAAAATATGTACTAAACTTAGTGTTGTTTAATAGAAATTCTATTTAAAAACTAAAATAACAAAAAGGAAGTTGTTATTAAATTAAAAGCTATGTGGGTTAGATTTTTTCTGAGGGCTAAATTTTGACAATGTTGATTAACAGAAAATAGATCATGTGGCATCTATTGTAGCTATTCAAGCTTTGTGAACACAAACAAATGTTGTTGTGACTCAGATTGTTTTGCATGGGTTCAACCTTGATTGCTTTCTGTACTCAAATCATAGATTGTATTTTATGCCCATGGCCATCTATGCCTGGGACATTTTAACCTACATAGAGTAATATAGTTTGCAATGCTTTCTTTACATTGATGTTTTTAAATTTTCTTAATTTTTATTAGTATTCAAGAGCACTTATTTCCCACTCCCACCCCAACATCCACATTTATTGTCTTTGAAAGCCAGCTTTGTGTGGTTTTCAAATAAAAAGAGCTTTTTCAACCTCCTATATTTTTTATTACCTTTAAAAAAATGGTTTGAATCATGCGATGTTTTTTAATGTAATAATCAGCAATATAGAAAGCAACTAAACTACAGAAAAATTTTACTGACTTTTCCAAACCTCCAAACCGCCCATAGACTTTCTATTCCTTACTCTCTTCACAAATTACTCTTGGTAGGTGGTATTGCCTGAAAATTTCAATATGAATAACAAGGCAAACTTTTCCATAGACTTAGCCACTTTTAGTTAAACTTATATTCATACATGGACCACAATTTTGGTGCATACAGAGCAGCACAAATTTATGTTAAATTAGGTCCATAAAAAGCCAAATAAATGAAAAAGGATCTAAAGATCAAAGTACTCTAAAACATGATTATTCTTTTTTCTTCTTTAATTTGGACTTTATGTTTAAAACTACTTGAATATGACAAGATTCAATGTCAAAATGATTTCCCAAATAGCTAGATATGTTTTGTCATAATTATTCCAGTTGTAGAGCTATATTTATAGTTCTATAATTTTACACTTAAGTGTGTTCTACCATGTAGCCTTTTATGTATCATATAATTTCAGCCTAATAACAGATAAATACAATTTTCATTTGGAAAACTGAGGCCCCTGAAATAAGCAATTTGGCTAAGATCATATGACTGTCAAGACACTCAATTTGAGATAGAGGTGTTATTTGAAAATATGTCTTACTCTACATCCCCACTGTTATCTACTGCCTATCAAGTTATGCTACAATTCTCCAAATAGGTTTCCAAGTAATGGTGTAATCAAAATTTAGATTCTCTCAGTTATATCCATTTTCAGGCCTGAAGCCAGTGAGTCAGACCCCTAGAGTCTTCCTTGTGCTGTGGCTCACTTCAGTTACATTTTGTAGCACTTCGGGGGCTGCTTTCAATGATCTTTTTCATTAATTTCCACTATTCTAACTCTATCATTAGGCCTTGAGTCCTATTTAGTTTATGTTTTAAATTGCCTTTAGATCAAATATTAATAAACCAACATAGCATTTTGGCTTCTAGAGAATTTAAATAATATGACATGGCTGTTTTTACTGTTTTGTAGCTCTTCTTTGAGTGATTGTATAAAAAATAAAGAAATAATCATTTATCATTATCCTGGATCTCTCTGAATATCTGTCTTAGAAGAATGCTAATGACCAAATTAAAGTCTCTAAACATAGTGGTTAAAATGATGAGAAGATACACTGGCTTCAATATCATATTCTGTCTATTCTCTTTTCTAGATCCTAATAGTATAAATTTATGTTAAAGCAAACATACATACTTTACAGAAGTGTGTCCATAATGGCAGAAAAACTGGTGTGATGTTTTCTGCCGTAACTACTAATTCTTTCCATCAGTAACCCTTAAGCTCATTCTAGACCCTTATTTCCTATTTACATCCAAAGAAACAAATGTTTATGATTAAGGTATAAGAGGTCAAAGTTCATATATATATATATATATATATTATATATATATATATTCATATATGTGTGTGTGTATATGTATGTATGTATATATATATAATTACACTTTTAAGGACACCTTGAGAGAGTTTATAAAGAGTTATGAAGTATAATGAGAACCAGTTCATCATTTAGTGGTTGATTGTCTTAAATCAATAATTGTCAGATAGCTATTTGGTTTTTAACATGCAGATTTTTGTGATATTAATGAAATTGATATTATGTCTATTAACTTCTTTGATTCAAAGAAAGGCCTATGTACAGTAAAGGCCTATGTATTCCAAAAAAATTATTAACATTTTTTTGAGATATGCTATGGTATAATTCCCCAGGATTTATGTAAGGTGCAACATTTCCATTGGCATTTGCATATGTTCTAGTAATGAGATGGATTATTTCAATTCTATTGTATAACTGTCTTGAAGCACCATTTATATTTGTTTTAAGAAAGAGACCAAAAATGTCAAAACTAGACAACGATATCCTGAATTGCACCAGCACTATTTAATACAATACTGTTACATTTAAAACATTTACATGTATAGTTGCAAATTTATTTATTATAAGCATAATTTATATATTTGACAGACAAAAATATATGTTTAGATCCATTACATGTATCTGTTTAGTAGCAAACTTACAATAAATTATACATTATATCAGATTAAATTTTCTTGAAGGCTATAAAGAAAAAGTCACAATTCATGTTCAAAATACAATGCTAACTCATTATTTCCAAGTAAAAAAGCTAATAGCCATTATATTAGAGTCAGTATTTCAAGCTTACATTCATTTGATATTCACATCAAATTCATTACTTATAAGTGTATCAATGAAGTTGGATTTTGACACTGAGCATTTGAAAGTTTTTTGACTTTTCAGTTTAGCTACAAGCTTGAGGTTTTGAAAAATCTGTGTGAAAAAACATTAAAAATACTCAATAAACATGTTACAATTATTGTAAAGGTATGAAAATAAAATGTTTCATTTTAATGCTTTATCCACAGGTATTGCCTCCAAAGGTTAATATAGCCAGTGTCTAAAATGTTTCTGTTGTTTTATTTTCATTGAGAATGGGTTTTGAAAATTAGGTCTACTGAGCAAAGCTGGAAGAACAGAAAGCTGTCTACACTACCCGTGATGTTGAAATAAATCAAATTATGAGCATAAATAATTATCTTCTGTATTACACAACTTTGTTTCTTCCTTGGAAATGAGGGGAAATTTTTATGTGACTGTGCCTAAATAAAGATACAATAATCTGTTTCATTCCTTTTGATATTCAACTATTGTTGTCCTTTTAAAAAATCACCTTGGTAATATTTAGCACATTTATTAGTGGATTTTCTACTAACTTTTTATACCTCTAGTTTGAGAGTAGGTAGAAAATAACTTTAATAAAAATAGAACATTATTTATTAGCTAAAATGGATTGCTATTTAGTTTTTAATATTTTCAGTAAGGTAAATTATTTCTCTTTATCTTTTTTTATTACAGAATGAATGGAATGAAAAAAGTTTACTCAGTATCCTTTTCACTGGATTTAAATATGATTGGTCATTTGTTATTCAATAAAATTGTAAAATATAATGTCTATAATGAGAGTATTCTCTTTTGTACTCCATTATAATGTGGATGATGTGTTTCTATGGATGCATGTGCCTAAATAGGTTGAAATAAAAACTTATGGTGATGGAATGAGTAAAAATAATGATTCAGGTAATGTGCTGGAAAGCATGGCACATATGAAGTATTATGTTTGCCAGAAACTGTAGTTCCCATCAATTAATCACTTTTACATGTCAAATATTTTCAATTCTGTAGTTTTTCTTTAATGTGTTTCTCACCCCTGGCTCTACTTTCAATCCGTGTCTGAGAATCCTGGGATGCCCACACTTTCTGGTTCCAATAATGTGCTCCTTCCAAGTATTCCATAGGATACTGGGCATAGAGTAGATTCTGAGCAAATAGATGAATAAAAAAAATTTTCTTTTTATTTAGTTAAATGTGATGTTTTGTAAAGATTCTGAATGCAATGTCATATTCACCATCAATTTTTTATGAAGCAAAGAAAATATGGGACATTACATCATGCAAAATTATTTTATTTTATAATTTAAAAATTACTCTGTAAATTTAATTTATGTTTAATAACAAAGAGATGAATTATTCAATGATTTTAGACAATTACAATTTTAAAAAAGGAATTCTAGCTTTTTGAACACAACTTTTATACTCAATGTTGAACACTGAGTTAACTTCACTTTGTCTATGAATCACAAAAAAGAAATGTTTTTGGAAAAAGGTACTTTAGTTTGAACACTTTAGGCTGCCTTTCTTTATTGGATCAAATTCTCAGATAATTTTTCAGCTCATTAGTTCACTTTGCTTTTGTAAACACAGCTCCAGTTATTTCTATTATATGACTGGTGAGAAAGCATTTAAAATTCTAAAATGGATACAAACTATTACATACATATATACACACATATATATTTTTAGCTCCAGAAAAGGAGCAAAATAATATTTAATGACCAACCTCATGAAAGTTATGTAGACATCAAATGTTAAAATTGATAGCTTCTTCCCTTTAGGACTTATTTTTACTTTCTGCTTTCTTCTGCATTTAAAAATTCACTATATACTTCTTTTAGTGGTGATTTGTTCAATACTTAAGATTGGCTTATACATAAAAGTGCCACAAAATATCTCTTTAACTCTAAATCATCCTCATTAACAAATATCTAAAATTGGGCAGATTTTGTTTTTCTAGTTTTACTGTCAGGAAGTGCAGTTTGTCCCTCATTAACCTTAATTGGTTCTACAGAGCTATCTCACTTTACACATAGCTCAATTTCACTTCAATATTAATTTAGACGACAAGCCAAGACATTACTTTTTAAATTATGAATCATAACTTTATAAACTTTAGATAAAGATAAAAATCTACTGTTCTTCCTGTCACTTTCTGCTTAATGGCCTTTTTGATTTATTGCTTTAAGGTTGCCCAATAGTCATGTTTTCCATGCTCCAGGTATTCTTCTCAATGTATATAGTAGTGGAAACACATTTAAAGAAGCCCAGGGCTCCTCTGGAAAGATGGATTCTATTTTCCTATCACCTTGCACACAAAACAATCACTACACAATATTTTTTGTGTTTGCTTTCCCTATGCTCAGAATAATACATGCCACTTCTAAAAAAAACCCAAACAAACAAATTGCATATTCAGCAAATGATATAGTTAAGAATAGAAAAGAAGGGGTTTATCATCACATGGAGAAATAATTTTAATTCACTGTACCATTCATTGATATAACAGTGAATTATTCTTATAGCTTTAGGGCAATAACTAAACTAGACTCATCAGTGCATTAGTAAACAGGGTTTGGATCAAGATGACCCAATTTCCTTAGTTCCTTTATATCTACTTCCTTTTTTATGTAATAAAGATATTCTGGGCTCTGCTCTTTGAGTGGGGTTTCATTCATTTCTGAATATTTAGTGAGAGTATCTAGAGTTAAAATCAAATGAGGGTAAAAAATATTGATGAGAAAAAAAGCTGTTACTTTCATAAGTGCTTCCTTCTAGCTTGATTTATATTTGTACAGTAGCACTTTTATATGGATTTTTTTTGTTCTCAAGAACGTTAGTTTTTTAAATATATTTTTATATGCTGCAAACCATCCTTCCAAAACTAGCCTGCTATAGAGCTCTGTTCAAGAAAGCAGTATTTTATTTAGATTGGGTTATTATAAATTATCTTCAGTTCCAGACTCTTCTGGACTGGAGTCAAGGCCAAGGAAGGCCTCTTTATTGGTGAAAGTTGAGCTGAGAGTTATGCTCTGTCGAGGCTTCACGGGTGCTAGTTCATCTAATTTAATATTTTCATTTCTGACTAGAATTGTCTTATCCATGTTTTCTTCACTGTGCCTTGCGATAACAGCATCAAAAACATCTAATTTTGGTGGCAAGGTTCCACTTTCAAATAGGTATTTGGCTATATAAGAGATGCCAATGTTGGATAAAAATGAAGCAATCATGGCGAGTGTTTTAAATGGGAATCTCTGATTATATATACCATTCTTATCAGAGTAATAACCAGGATAAAAGATCAAGGGCTGAAGGTATAGATATGGCTCCCCTCCAGTTATTCTCAGGAAAAGGCCAGAAACATAACCTGCCACAGCTCCATATGTATTGGTTCCCTTGATGAAGAGCACACAAAGCAGCTGCGGAAAGATGATGATGTAAACCAGGTCTGAGCTGAGGTACCAGAGCCCATACACAGTCTTTGTTAGCAAGGCCATAGCTGTTGCAGAAGCTCCAAACACAAACACTGTGATTCTCATCACCCAAACGATTTCCTTGTCTGATGCCTGCAAGAATTTGCCACAGTGTCAGCTTTTCACATAATATGTTGGCTCTTTTAGGTGACGAATGAGATGCATTTCGTTGCTTTAAAGTTAGTTGAAAAAATTCCCTTGGTTCAAATGGCTCGATCTATGGGCAAAACCAACCTAAACTATGATGTATAAAACAAGCAAACTAGGTGGCCTCTCTGGTGGGCCTTAGTTAGAGTTTCTGAGTACCACATGCAGGAAACATAGGCCACCTGTGCCTTTTCTTGAATGTGCAGGGCAGAGGTAAGACAAACTAATGTGCTGTCATAGAAGAATGATAACGTAAGGGGCAAGGGGCACTTACTTCATATGTTAACACTAGTTCTTATGTGGCAATGAGGAGACATGGCTCATCCTTGCTTCCTCTCTCCACAGAAGCCCTAACATCTTTAAGACTAATCACCTTAAAAAACAAGTGAAACTGTTTTTATTAACTGTGACCCAGGAAACCTAGAAAAAGACAAAGCCTTAGTCAAGGAAGAAGGTGGAAAAGGGCTGTGGGCCCCTCAGTGACCACAATAGCATGATTCTGTACCTACCCAAATCAATAAGGAATAAAATTGAGAGACTATTTTTGTACAAAGGTGGACTAGAGAGTTAAGAGAAGAGTGGGACAACAGTTAACACAAATACCCACAAAATAATTTACTCATGTTCTGCTTCCAGTAGGGTTCTCAAGTTTCTTATCATATTTAATTAAACTCAGTTTTCTAATGTATTTTAGGTTTCAGTACTCTTTCAATAGAAAGATGAGAGTTTAAATTATGGCACCATGACTGTATCTCTTGGGAAATAGTTATGTTAATTTGTTCCTTTCAGTATTAACATGAATGATAACATGTATTAAAAACATTCATGTACAGCATAAAATAAATTTATTATTATTTAACCTCATGTCTTAATCAAAGTAGAGTCAAATTTTAATATAGAATATTAATAAGTATATAATACTACATAGACAATAAATACAATGACAACAACAATAATTATTTCACACATAAAAAAGTGTTCTTACATTTTGTCTGAATGAAAGCTGGTATATGTTCCGAGCAAACATGGAACTTGCTGACAAGATAGAAGAATCTGCTGATGACATAACAGCAGCAGAAACTGCACCAAGACCAAAGAAAGAAATGTACACAGGGCAGAGATATTGCAGAACGATCGGTAAAATCATGTCTGCTTTTTCATTACTCTTGGGATCTGGAATCCCATATGCAGTCTGGTTCCAGTCTGTTGAATAGAAATAAAAAATTTAACAACGACCAAAGAGTCATATGTTCTTTATCAAGCTGGAGCCATCTTATTTACTAGGTGTTTTTAAAATAAATTCAGAATGTATAAATTAGCCTAATTAGATGAGAAATCCATGTACTGGTGAAGAGAAGTTGTTTTACATGTCCTGGCCACTACGGGTTTGGTTAACTTAGTCTTATTCACAAGACCTATACAGAATATGGTGGTTTATCTATCATCTATCTATCTATCTATCTATCTATCTATCTATCTATCTACCTACCTACCTACCTACCTACCTATCTATCTATCATCTGCTAATCTTCTGCAATGGTGGCATTCCATTGTACACAATTATAGAAAACAAATGTTATTAAACTGAAGCATAGATTTTTTTTTTTTACCATTTGGAGCTGTGTGAGGACACTCAATGTTTCATTCCTTGGTCCTTAGTTATATATGCATAAATGGATAAATACTTAGTGGAGATATTCTTACCCATCTTCTTCTCAATATAAACTTGGATTTGGAGCTTTCTCAGCATTACTTTTCTCCCACCTAAATTTCTTCTTGCATTAACTTTCACTTACTAGAAATAGGAGACATGATAGATAAAGAAAAGTCTCTTTTTATTGAATAAAAAGTGCAAATATGAGGCTGAAATTTTCAGTTTTTTTGGACTTTAGTAAAAGGACTTGAAATGTAAGTTTATCTCTGAATAGATAAGTCTTTTATTGTTTGGTTACACAGTAGTACCCCCTTATCTGTGGTTTTGCTTTCTGCGGCTTCGATTATTCATAGTCAATCATGGTCTGAAAATATAAAATAGAAAATTCTAGAAATAAACAATTTATAAGTTTTAAATTTCATGCTATTTTGAGTAATCTGATACCATCTCACACCATCTTGCCCCATCCTGCCCGAGACATGAATCATCCTTTTGTCCAGCATATCCACACTGTATTCGCTCCCTGCCCATTAGTCACTTAGTCATCTCAGTTATCAGATCCATAGTCCATCAGGTCCCAGTGTTTCTGTTCAAGTCACTTTTATAGTAGCTTAACACTATGTCACAGTGCCTATGTCAGTCACCTCACTTCATCTCATCACATAGGTATTGTGTCATCACAAATCATCACAAGAAGGATGAATACAGTACAATATTTTGAGAAAGACCATATTTACATAACTTTTAAGACTATATATTGTTATAATTGCTTTATTTTATTATTAATTATTGTTGTTAAAATATCACTGTGCCTAATTTATAAATTACACTTTATCATGGGTGTGTGAGTACAGAAAAAAACATAGTATATAGCTGGTCCTTGAATGATGCCATTTTGTTCAACATCACTTTGTTATAATGTTGATGAGATGCTGTAGGAAACTAACTCTTGTTCATATCAATTAGCCTATGGTAAAGCTGGTTTTGTTATGAATCTTTTTGTTTAAAGTCACAGAACCTATGGGAGACATTAAGTGAGGACTTACTGTATAAGATTTGTTACTATCTATCTGTAAACTCAGACATCTACTAGGGGTATTGGATGTCATCACCCATAGATAAGGTGCTAGTATACTGATATGTACTGAAGAATACAATAGGACTTTTAAATGTATATTAGTATAGCTCCTTTTTTTATTTGTTGAACTTCTTTAGTTCCATGGTTATAGGATCAAATACGACTACTTTTCCTTGGATCTTACCATTTTTTTCTTCCCCCATTTTCTATTAAAACTGTTCAAAGCTATACTTTGATGAAGCCAATTTTATAGTATTAACTGAGATATTATGGTACCAGAAATAACAACCAAGAAAGTATACCTAATCCAAGAAAACAATAAGCTCCACTTTTTTTTTTCAGTCTGTTGTCCTACAACACACATATACACTAATGGCTACATCTGTTTTTTGACTGTGACATAAGTGTATCTTTTATTCAAAGGCACATAATCACCTTTGTCAGCCATATTTTTAAGTGTTTATGTCATTAATGGACAACTGGAATGAAGAGTGCACAATATAAACTATAGTTGCTCTTTTAAAAATTAAATAATTCAAAACATGGCTCTACTAATTGAAAATCAAAGTAGCCATGTGAGTATTATTCTGGGACATCTTTGCAAAACACAGCAGAGTGAAAGTTAAACTTCTTTAATCTGTTTTAATTACTTCTACCTAGAAGACTCCTTTGAATTTGGGTTAAAGTAATATATTTTTGTAAAACATTCTTGAAAGCTATATAGCATGAAAACATAAGGTTCAGGAATAACTAATATGTTCAATTTAAGATTTTAAAAATGCTGTAGATAGAGGCTAACTAGGAGATAAGCATTTTAGAATGTTCTTTTATCCAATTTTGAGTAAGTTATTCTCTAAGTGACTTAAACCTTAGTTTATCATTACCTACAGACTTATTGATTGATTTCTCTAAGAAGGAAAACTTTTAATTAGCAAACTATTGAAAATATAAAGAAAGAATTTCAAGTTTAAACTGGTCCTTAGATGGTCATGATAATGGCCATGTAAGCCAGTGACTGTCAACTCTGCACTTTGACTCATCAAGGTGCCTTTAAAAAAAAAAACACAAAAACTTGTTTCTAGCTCTATCTTAGATTATTAAAATGAAATCCCTGTGAGGTAAGATAGAAACAGGTATATTTTAAAGAGTCCTTTCCCTCCGTAGAAAATGCACCCTGATTGAGAGCTACTGCTAACAGGATTATATATACACAGTTAATAAATATACCAACATGAGGGATAGGTGCTTACAATGTTTTATTGATGGAGTAAATAATAAAAAATATTTGGAGGCCATAAATATATATACACATACATAACCTGATAAGAAACAATTAACTATGTAGAGATAGAAGGAAAAGTGGGAGAGGGAGGGCAGATGAATGGTAATTGGTAACTTCAGTGAAGACTAAGTGAGTCAATTAATGAAGCTGCAAGAGTTACCTGTTGATGCTCCAATGGCCCCAATGAGTATGGCTGGTAGAGCCATCACAAGGCATCCAAAAGCTGCCAGGAAGGATAGCACCTGAGCATAAGTGGCTGAGGATGAAGAGAGGACCCTCTGGAAGTAGGCTTGCCATGGGATTCCACCCAGCGTCTGCATGGGACCCACAAGGACTCAGAATAAATTGGAAACAAATAGCACATATTAGGTATTTTTTAAATGAGATTTTTTACAATCACATTCAGAAGTATAGAAAATGATCCTACATGCCATATATCTCAATAGCTATTGTTATGTTATTGCTGTATTTTAAATTGTGCAGAATTTCCCCCAAGTTCTTTGTAATTACATAGGATAGTGTTATCCAAAATGGCATGTGCAGACTGCTCAATATCATAGAGAATAAAAGAATACTAGAAATTCTATTTACTCTCATTTTTACCTCAAAACTGAATGTTATATTGTTGTTTTTATTGTTTGCATAATGTGTTAGAATAGTAAATATAAGCAATTTTTAATTACATGTACATATATTGAGGGTATGCTTAAAATTCATATTGAGACTATACAATCAAAAAAGTTTGGAGACACTAAACTATACTGTAATTTATTGCATCCTACGGAGAAGTACATATGGAAACAAAAGTAAAAAGCAATTACATATTTTGGTGTAACAGAGGATGGTGAAAAGGTATCAGGAAGGACAACTGCCTAGTAGTCAGGAAAACCTACAGAAATGACATTTTGAATTATTCCTTAAGTACTGAAAGGATATCACTAGATGGAGGCAAGGAGAGGAGAGAGTACCTGAGAGATAGATAATCTGATAGAAAGAAAGAAAAAAACAAATGAGGCAGCTATGAGACCACTATGTATTTGGTATAACAAGAAGTCAGGGTGTGTGGAAAAGGCTAGAGAGGAGGCTGGGAAAATACCTTCCCTTGATTACTGCCACATTCCCCTGACTTGCATAGAGTTGGTGATAAATATACATACACACACAACGTAATACATACATACATACACATATACACATATGCACATGTATACATTATGTGAATGAATGAATTGATGAATGAGCTTCCCATATCACAATGTATGGAAGGTGATTTTTTAATTGCCTGTCTCCCTTACTGGGCTCTATCTATCTTGGGATATCTATCTTGCTTATATTACCACATCTGTGACAGAGTGTCTGGCACATATTGTTTCCAGAACAATATTCTTATAAAAGCTATCGTACATGTTTAAAAGGAAAAAAGCAGAAATTCTAAATTCATTATCCCAGACCTCAAGTCTATATCCTTCCCAAACTTCCTTTTGTTTTGCAACTTGTAATCAACATATCATTAACCTCTTCCATGTCAATGAACATCAATAATATCAATGAATATATGAATCTATATATAATAATTTACATACCAAATCTCCCTGGACAGTTAGGTCATCATAAGTTTACTAGTAGAGTAAAATTTGATCTCTATTGACAAACAGATGCTCTGATGGCAAGGGAAAAAATGAGCTTGGAGTAAGATGTGTGTGGACTGCCTTCAGGCAGACCAGCGAGGAGCTCTCACAATACGCTGGATGAGGAAAGCTGTCAGCCTAATCTAGTGCTAATATAGAGACAGTGGGCAGGTCCAGGGTAGAATTAAAAGATACGTTGAAGATATCATGACCAGGCCGTGATAATTGAGAGATTGTGATGAGAGATAACTGGAAGATTAAAAACCAAATATTCTGAAACATTTTAAGTCTTATTCTATAATTCATTCATTCATTCATTCATTCATTCAATATCTATTATGTTAACTTATTTTACAATTTGAAGAACGAACATGTCTTAGTCTTATAATTTTTTAGCTGGAAGAAATTTTAGCTATCATTAGATACAATGTTTTATTTTGAAGATTAATAAGTCTGAGGACTCACCTGTGGTTTAGGAGAAAAATCTTTAGGATCTTGATTCTTTGTTTCTATCTCTTGCTCAGACAATGGTGTGATATCTACAAATTGCCTAACTTTTCTGAGTCTCATTGTCTCCTCCATATAACAATAGATATACCTGCCATACAGGTATAATTCTGTATTCATGTAATATTTAATATCTTTCTCCATTGAATTTATAATTATAAACCATTCAAGACAAATTGTGGCCAATATATTTCATAACAGTCCTTGGGAAAGAAGCTCCCTGTGCCAACACAGGACACATTTGGTTTTATGTTTTCCTGACTTATTACCAGGAAATTCTTTACTGAGAGGCACATCTAATTTTAGTGCTAAAGCTTAGCAAAGTGCCACAAACACAAAGTGAAATCACAAAATATTGTGAACTCTCTAAAGAGGAAACAAAAATAAAAAATTTCTCTTTATTTTTCATAAAAAATCTATTTCTTACTTTAAATAAAAAATAGTGTTTTATTGTTATACATAACCCCGTTAATTAACAAAATCTGGAATTCCTTTGGTATTCCCTTTTCTTCAACCTGTGATCTGCCTCTATTTCTTCTTTCCCACTTCTCACTGCCAGCACCTTTCCTCCATAGTTCTGCACATTTCCAAGCTGCCTCTGACTTCCCAGCACTTTCCTGAGGACTCCCTTCACAACTTATCTCATACACTTAAAGCCTCTGGCACCACTAATTTACTTACAGACTAAATGCGTTACTCATTTCAGAAGTTGGTTTTTAATGCCTTAATTCAAAATACAAATTAAAACCTTTAGATGGCTTTGTTCTAAGATTGGGAGAGGTATCTTGGTGTAGGGCATGGTATTCCTACATGTATTGTACAATAGAAATGTGAACACATCACACATAACCCCATGGACATTATCTTTTTAAGGCTTCCCTTGCTCTTCACTTTGACACAAGTCAGTTTACCACAGTCTACAAGTGTTACCACAAGTCTACTTTCCAACAGAAAGTAGTTTATTCAGAAATAGACATGAGTCAGTAGGTAAAATTTACATATAAACATTAAAATCTTGAAAATCCATTTGATTTTAGGAAAAATTAGACTATATTCTTCAAGTAAGACATCACTTACCAACAACAGAAAACTATCAAGCCAAGTGTAGACTTCATATGATTCAATGGTCCCCAGCCACGGCTCTTGGTATTTGGCATGCACGGCAGTAAACCCAATGTCCGTAACTGCAGGATGTGACAGTGCAAAAGGGACGCTGATCCACTGTAACCAAAGAGTGACATTAGAGTATTAGGCAATTATTTTTAACTGTTTAATATATGCAAGATTTAGGCATCTTGTTTTTATTCCTCTCATAGACCACATAGTTCAGTAGTTCTTCTTGTTCAGAAAGCCAAGAACCTGGAATCATGTTCTCTGTGGGATGTCATAAAATACTGATTTAGAAAAGTTATAACAACATATTGCCTATTTCTGTGTTTAGAAATGTTTATACCAATCATATCAACTACAGGCACAGTCATCAGAAACCTTTGAGGAAAAAACCAATAAATTTGAGAACATTATATATATTTATATATAAACTTTTTGTTTTTTTTTAAATTAAGAAAAAAGATATCCATTCATTAAAGCAACAAAGAAAAATTTGATTGAGGAATGAAACAAACCTTCAAGGGTGAGCTCAGTACAAATAAGTAGAAGAAGAAAGTGAAGGGACAGATAGTCTAGGTTAAGCAAGACAAAGAGTAGAATATATGTTTGTGTGCGTGTATGCATGTGTGTGCATGCGCAAGTTTACACATCTATTGGGTGAGAAGGTGTGCTTGTATGGGAGTGGCTTAGAGAAATAGGAGAGATAAAAATAGATATGTGGAGAGAGCCTCAAATTGTAAGCTAAGAGATTTGTATTTTGTTTTACACGCAACTAAAAGCTCGAGGAATTTCTTCTGAACTTTAAAAAGATTTTAGTAGGGTTTCTTCTTTATTTTAGTATCATATATGTGAATAGTGAGTTTAGAAAAAAGGGAGGAGTTGGGAAGAGCAAGAGGTGGCACTATATAACCCAGATAAAGGCCTGAAGTGGAGTAATGATATTGAACATGGAAAAATATTGGTATTAAATAGGATTATGAGGAGGATTCAATAGCCTTTAGATTACAATAAAAAGAAAGGGGTCAGAGAGAAGAAAAACTACCTTATCAACCTCGTGTTTACAGTTGTTGAGCTCCAATGATGATGAGAAAATGGACAGAATTAGAGAATTTGAGAAGAGGAGATGGTTTACAGTACAAGGTAATTATTTAATTATATACACATGTATTACAATTTGAAGCTTAGAAAACAACAACAAAAAAACATATTTGGTCTTTTATTCAGCCAATTCAAAGGTCCTTATTAGTAACCAACAGAACTTGATTCCTTATCAATTCAGTTACATCTTGTAGCAGAGAACCACTAGAACATTTATCCATACATATATTTGCCTTATAATCTTTACACTACCACATTTGATTTATGCACCAATGTGTTTTAAGTTCTAGTCTCATGCACAGCAATACATTGTAAATAAATAGATTCATCCCTTGGAACTGTGTTTTTCAGAACACTAAGTGCATCATTTATGAGAGATGTCATTATTAAGCTAACTATATCTCCAACATCATCAACAGACATTTATTTCTGAAAATTTATGATGATGCTATGGAAAATGCAGAATTTCAGCACTGACCACTTGCTTTTGGAAATTTAAAAATAATAAAAAGTAGATGTCCTTGAACAAATTAAATAGTTTTGAATTTTACTAAAATATAAGTGAATGAAATTCCATGAAATGAAAATAAAATGTCTAGGAGAAAAAGAGGAATATAATCATTGCTAATATATGTAAATTTATGGCTAAGCTGTAATTCTAATTGTAGTCAGTTTTTTTAAACTTTCCTTCTGTATATTATTAGAGATACTAGATAGCAAAAAACAAAATGAACAAAATGGATATGAAATTCATTCCTCATATTTCATTTCTAAGTGTCTGGTATAAACATTAAAATAGAGTGAAAAGCTTCTTATAAAAAGAAAAATCAAGAAAAAAACAACAATCAAGGGTACTTTGATAATGTATGGGTAAATGAGATATGATCCGAAGTCTCAGCTTGCTTTATCCATGGCCTTTGCAAAAGGACATTGCTCCTAAGGGTTACACAACTGAGGCAGTGTACATGTACAAATACTGAATAGAGCACAGAGTGGACACACCATGTTTTCTTTATACTCCTTCTGATATGTCTTATGTATTGGGTATTTTACATGTATAATTACAATCCACATTTTAAGATGTGAGCTTACAAAGGCTAAACATTGATTGAAATGTGTTCATGACAAATAAAAGTGCTTTCCATGGAATACTAATACTCATGTCTCATAATTATATAGTCCTTTTTGATGAACAAAACACAAATATATTACCTAATTTAATCTAAGACTTACACAAGCAATAAATAAATATTTTAGCGCCTTATATAATTCACCTTTTTTTTTATTTTTAGACCTCAATAGTGATGATTAATATTGATGATTAATAAACCCACAATACTTCCAATGAGAGAATTTCTATGCCTATGGGCAGTATTATGGATTAACTAATACTGATGAAAGAGAAGGATAAGAAAGCAATACAGATTAGTACCAAGGGTTAGATTTTAACTTTGTGAAAAGTATGTTGCCTTAAAAACTCAAAGAAGATCATATATAAATTTCCATCAAATGTAGCCTCAAAGGAAAGAAATATCTATACCTTTTCTAAGAATTAAACTGAGAACACAATTTTTTTTGATAAATCTAACAAAACAACTAGAGTTTTTAATCCAATTTATTCATAAAGAAATTTAATATTTCATAACATGTGACACTATGAATTACTCATGATGAAAAATAACATTTCTATTATTTTTTTGCTGAGTTAGCATGAAATACCACATTTATCTTTCACAAAAGAAGAAAGGAAAGGAAGGAAGTGGGAGAGAAAGAGAGAGGGAGAGAAGAAAGAAAAATTTGTGAATGGCTCCACTTACCAGTCCTATGAAAATACAAAAGAGCTGAACTACATCTGTGTAGGCCACAGAGTAGAGACCTCCTACCAGGGTGTACAGAATGGCAATGAGTGCAGAGACGATGACAGAAGCATGAACATCGATGTCAATAATCACGCTGATGGTGGCTCCTGGAAGAAAGTAAATAAGAGAATGACTCTATGGTCAGGGTACTCAAATGGATTTCACCTTATATGCAAACGCATATTGTAAGTTCGGTGACAGCAAATATTTTCCCCTGTGCTATATAAAATGTATTGAATTATCACAGGTAACTTTTCATATTGAAAAATTTAAATCTTGGTAAATTTAATATGCATATATGTATATGTATGAATATTTATGTGTACATACATATATTTATTTTTTTCTTTCTGAAATTAGTGTTTTGCTAACCTATTATATGGAGACACCTGAAAATTATGATATGATTACAGAATTCCATGAAATATGCAAAATTTAAACTACTACAAGAACTTGCATTAATTCTACTATCTAAAACTCTGATTTAATTAAATATATACAATGTATTTACTCATATCTATGATAAAAACACTTTTATAATAAGCATAATCAACACTTTCTATATTTTGCAATTAACATTCACCCTCTATTTGCAATCATTCTGACCCCTGCTAGTTTTTATTAGATGGTATAATATACCAAGGTTTGAGACAAATTTGTAGGATAAAGTAATACAATTGGTAAATTGCACTATTAACTTTTTCTCTTTCAACTTTGTGAAAAATCACTTTTATTTTATTTAATTAGTGGAGCATTTCAGTCTTGCTCCTAGAACACCAATTTATTGAAGATCCTTAGATTGCAACATCATAATTTTAAGTAATTTTCATCAAAATTGGAACCTGTCTTACAAATCAAAGTTTTTTGTTTTTTTTTTTACTTTATGACTTTGTTTATTGTGTTTGTTGGTGTTTTTATTTCCAGTGAATATATTATGATATGGGCAGTTGGGCCACTGTCGTTCTTTAACTGGCAGTTCAAAATTCACTTATTGCTTTATAAACCCTTTCCTTATCATTCTGAAAAACTACTAAGTTTATAGTTCATATTATTTAAAACAGCAATTACAGCAATGCTAACATAAATGCAAAAAAATGGATTTTCGGTATTATTAACTGACATTTTTTCTACTACCCCTCAATTATGTGTTAATAGTGTATGCAACACACCAGAGATAAAAATTTGATATATCAAAGAGAAACATAAGACATTTTGACCTAAAATAATAATATAAAATATTTTTCAAGATTTTTAAATAGTTTTTGGCTTTGGTAACAAAATTAAATTACTTTCTTGAGTAAAATGCAATTAATAAAAGAAAAAACCTGGTAAGATATTAGAGAATGAAGACACAAGGTCAATTATTTATAACTGATTGGATAATTGACTGAATTCTTGTATAGATATTTAACAAATTATTATTTTTTTTTCAGAAATTTTCACATGTTAAAACTTTAGTTGCAACTCTTGGCCATTTTTCTTTTGGTCTAGTTTTCCATGTCAATAACAATATTTCTAAGTTATATTTCATAAATTACAAAAAGTCTAATTATTACCCTATCTCTTTTCAATACTGTCTGTATGTTACAGAAAAAGTTAATTGAACTAGGATCCTAAATATCTGGTATACTAGTAGATGTTGCCATTTGGTTTAATTCAGTGGCTTTAAAGAAACCACCTACTTTTTATCATTGTTAAGATTGGAATAAATTTTTAAAAAAATATTTCCTAAATTCTATCATCTGTAGTGCAGAAAATCAATTTTATGCTTCGAGATCTGATGCGTAATATTAGTTTACTCAAGCAGTCATAAAAATAAATATACTGTAAAGTTATAAAAACATCACTGAATTTGAGCTGTCACAAATGTAAATACTATATATATTTTTAAAAAGTTGTAAGGATGTTGTCCATTTATACCAAGAAGGTAGTTTAAGATTATCCTAAGTTTCAGTGGTGAACTATGCACATTCACAGTAAGGTGGTAATAAATTTTATATTTGTCTATTCTTAAGTATCCCAAGTTATTTCTAATAAACATTAGAAGTACATACAACTATTATTTTTAAATATAGGTATTAATTTTAAAATAGAAACATTCTCTTTATCAGAGTACATATTTCAAGCAATAGCAGTAATCTTTTCATATATGCCATTGGATGTGTGTGTGCGTATATATGTAGATTAACATATTTTACATATATGTTGACAGATGTAGACACACACACACATATATATATATGCACACACAAAAAATAACATTGCAATAAAGTTCAGAGTTTAGCTATTATGTTTTATATTTCCAAAATATTTTAGAAATATTAATTTATTAATTCTAATTTTTCTTCAAGGCCCTAATACATAAATTGATCTTTATTCAATGAGAATAAATATTGTGTATTCTGTTCGGTATTCAGCCCACTCCTTTTGGATACATGAGCAGGCAGTTTTTTTAAAAACCAAAATGTTCTGGTGTTGAAATCAATGACAAATAAATTACCATTGCTTCTTAGCTAATGAGAACAAGGTGGATGGGAGATTTATTTTTACACATAATTTTATTAGAACATAAGTACAGTGGTAGTTGTGAAATATTGTTATTTATCACAAGAAAAATGCATCAATTTTCACTGAGTTATTACAGAATCTAACAACTATCAAATTCTCTTCTCCAAGTCATTCCTTTATTTTACAGTTGGAGATCAAGAAAATAAAATAGTATTGCATAGGTGTTTGAGAGAGAAAGTGGTGAAAGGATGATATTACTGAAACCTGAAGACAAATTTGTAGTCTAGAATATATAACATAGAAACAAATTCATTTTATCTTACTTTTGTTTTGACCACTTAAAGTCTAGTTGTAGACTTATGTCCTTTATTTCCATTTGTAAGAAGAGATGGAGAGTATAGTATATGAATGCCTGGAAGTCAAATATTGACATAGCTCACCAAAGAAGATTGTAAAAGTTCCAACTGTGTTGATTTTCAAGAAGGAACTCGATACTCAGTAGGATGATTTAGATTCCCTCTTGATCAAAAGGTAGGCTATTGAGCCTGAAGCTCTCCTATGATTCTACTGAAATCTCTTGTTGTGTAAATCTAGTAAGTGGGCTGAGAATCCAAGGGCCAAGGATAGGTTATCCTTAGCATTAATTGATCTTGGTAGTAAGTTAAACCCTAAGTTCATTTTCTAGATGCCTAAACATGCCTACAATCCAATACTTTAGGATGTAGTGCAATTATAATGAGAAAGAAAATACACTTTCTTTTTCATTTTTGAAAAAGTATAGTCATAGATAGTTTATTCATTCATGATTGGATTACAAACATTAACATGAAACAAGTCCCACCTTCAAGAAATTTATGAACTTTTTTGTGAGGTTGGAAATTGGGCATGAATTAGATAAACAGGCACATGATCACCCAAAGTGTTAAGTTCAATAAAACAAAACTCCTGATGTCTAAGGAAGCACATAGAAAAGGCGCCCAGCAACTTCAGGATGACTACTTTTAAGAAGTGGTATCTATAAGATCGGAAAGATACTTCCTGGTTAGCTAAGCAGTGAGAAAGGAAAGAGGGGAGATGAATCCAAAGCAGAGAGCACCTGGGCTTGCAAAGTGTTAGAAGCAAGAGAGGAGGACTACAGCTCTAGAAGAAAGAAGGAGGAGAGAGGAATGATGAGAGGAGATAATCAAAGGCTATGTCTTGAGAAGCCTATGAGCCTGGGTTAACAAGTTTAGTTTAAGCAGGAAAGAGATGTGATCAGCTTTGTATGTAGAAGGAAGACTGGCTACTGTGTGAAGACTACAGGAGTGGGGCAGAACTGGAAGCAGGGTGATGGCTACATTAATCTAGGTGAGGGAGGCTGGCTGTGGCCTGACCTATGGCTGAAGAAAGTAAAGTTGTGTAGCTGACATGTAGCCAACCAGACAGATGTAGCCAGAGCAATGTTCCATCAGTCCTTACCTAAGGCAGAGAAAATAGCTGCAGCCCAGAACATCTCTCCCATGAGTGCAGGAATAAATAGGAGCCCGCCCATGCGTTTCCCATAGATCTGCTGGAATGGGTCTAACATGGTCACATATCCCTTGGAACGCATAGGTTTTGCAAAGAACAGACCACCTGAAAGAAATGAAACAAGTGATTATTTAAAAATAAAAAATTCGTAAAGTAAATCTTTGCCAACCTTGTTTTCTGCCATAATTTCTCAATGAAAATAAATTTTTTGAAATGGTTATATGTATTGAGGAACCAATCTAAAATATTCTGTGAATACAGAGCCAAGAAATAGCAACTAAATGCAAATTTCTTAATACATTCATTATTGTGTGCATCCAAAGGACATTTGAATGCTATCTGAGACATGTGGATTGCAAAACATGAACCAGCACAGAACTGAATACAATGCCTTGATATATTTGTATCACCCAACATAGCAAGCAATCCTATATTCTGATTTAATTACAAGATTTAGTAAAAGTATTTTAAGTGCAAAAATAACTTGGAAACTCTATATTATATAATATTCTTGACCTTTTATTAGTTTGATTTACAAAACAAAATTTAGATATAATTCAAGTTGATTCATTTTTTAATGATATGTCCACACTATTTTAAAAAGACACAGCATTATGTTAAGAAATTCACTGTTCTGATAGCTATAATATCAACGTGTTCTTTTTTCCACATTCCATAATCAAGAGATCAAATAATCTAAGCAGTAGCATTACCAACCTCGGTAACATCTAAGTAGAAATTTATAGTAACATTTTTCCACAATAATTATTTATATTCCTATTCTTTATGGTTTACTGTGTGGTTCACTGAAGTTAAAACTTTTACTTACCTAAAATCAGACTAAGAGAATATCCAATTGGTGCTTGTGCCCAAGCTAGACCATAATCTGGTACATATACTGCTTCAGCTGTCCCATTGATGTAACCTCCTCCAACCCAAGTAGCTGAAATAGAATGAAAAGTGAGGGAAAGACACTCTCAGATCTGTTATACCCTAAATATACTCAGTCTAACACAGTGGCAGTGGCCTCATGTGACTAGTGAGTACCTGAAATGTTACTAATCTGAATGAGATAGATGTTTCATGAGTATAAAATACACATTGGTTTTCAAAGACTTAGAATGGAAAACTAAATGTAAGATGTCAATAATTTTTTGACTACATGGTGAAATAAATCATTTTTAATATATTGAGTTATATACATCCTATTATCTATATTAATTAATTTATTTTTCTATGCTTTCTAAAGTGGTTTGTAGAAAATTTAACATATCATTTGTGTCTCACATTATATTTCTATTGGACAAGTTTGCCCCATATGTTTTCTAAATCCATTTAATCATCACCACTTTTAAATTATATTATTAAATCACAGAGTCTGAGAGCCCATGTAATATATTTAATGGCTATTTCTATTTACAATAAAACTACAACTTGTCTCCCCAGCTTCCCCTAGATAGGTCAAGTATCTTTATTTCAAGATCCTTCCTTTTTTATTGTATTGATCTTTTCACACTATTGTCCTCAAGGAGTGGTGAGTGTGTGTGTTTGTGTGGGTGTGTGTGTGTGCGCACATGCGCGCGCACATTCCTGTGTGGTTATGGGTGGGTGTATTTTTTTTCTTTTTAGTAGAGTCACTTTGAATCATAACTAAATTGTACTTACTACCTTAAATTGTTAAGGGAGTGAAAGGGGTAAAGAGACGACACTTATACCAAGATGTCCTAAAGTGAGTTCAAAAGACCTTTTCTCTCCACCCCTCCCGCCCTGCTATCCCTGCTCTTTTACACTTAGGGCACAGATTAAGATTCAAAAAAATTTAAATTGTTGACTCTATATTTAATCAAGAGATCAAATAAGTGGATATGGAGAACCCATATCCATTTGCAATTATTTGTTCTAATCTGGGTATTTTAGTAAGATATTTCATATTTCATGGAGAATAATAAGAAACATTTGTTTAGTTACTATTTAATGAAATTTCCGTAGCATAATAACTGAAGAGGAAGGTCAAGGAACAAAAATATACCATATTTTGCTTAAATAAGTTTGGGAATGAACTACAAATTGTACTATTTCTCTGAGAAGACAATATAATATTTGATACTTGCTGAAAAACTAAAGTTAATGCAACACTCTGCAGCAGATATTCTTTTAATAGTATAGTCAAAATATTTAAAATAATTCCTATGTAGAATTTGTGTAAAATTATGAGGGACATATGCTGGCAAGAAGCTTATCAGATATAAGACTGAATTCTAAGCTGTATTCAATTTGGCTCTGGAAAATTATCTAAAATCTTACAGTTAGATTGTAAATAAAAAAATTTTAAATTATGTATATGAAACTATAAAAGGCAAGTATTTCTGTTGTATTCATGCCAAAATCTATCTGGCTTTTAATCCAAATACAAAGCAAAGAAGAAAAAATGTTTTGGGGTTAATACTATTTTTCAAAGCTTAACATAGAAAGACCTCCTGCAAAGACATTTTAAGTATATTTAAATGGAAAGTTCATATACAAAATCCTAACGTGGACAAATATGTATTTAGCAACCACTCTCATTTTTATCGTAGCTTTTATATGGATGTGAACAAATAACAAAAGCTATTTTTTTTTTTTTATTTTAAACCCTGCTGAAAAAGGGTTTCCCCTCCTCACCTCACCCAGTATGTAACTAGGACCTGAAGAAATGAATTCTCACAGGCACTGAGACTTTATCTTCCATAGTTCTGCTAAGGAACTGGAACTGCTGAAAACACACCAATGATGTTTCATTGCATTAGGTAAATGGTCTGATGGTCTTATAAGCACAAAGCCTATTCGTGATCATTTTTCACTATGTAGGTTTTCGTTTCCATTGTCCAAAATAAAAAATGGTTCCTGATTTATCACAAATATTATATAGAAGTGAAGACTTAGTTATTTGTTATGATAAAAATTCCTTCATTTTCATCTAGCTAGTCTCTTCTATGCCAGAATTTGCTCCACATGTTTGTATATTTCAGGTCAGATTCATAAGTGAGAACAAGAACTTTTAAACTATGTACATTTTTATTTTCAATCACTATTCTTTATCAATTATATGCTGTGACTCTGACAAGGTTTAGATAAATGGTTCAGACTTTAAATGAATTATGATATTCACCAAGGTTCTTTTCAGTTGTGAGAGAAAAAAAAAGTTTAAAAAGTGAGCTAGAATATGACATTTTATAAGAAACATTATAATTCATTTTTTTCTGTATAATTTAACAACCTATTAGATTGAAAAAATCACTCTAAATGATAAAAAAACAAATTCTGAAATATTGTCTTTATGGACATAAAAAATAAAATGTTAAACTAGAGTAATAGAACATAATAATTTATAATGAACAAAATACTTTTATATAAAACAGCTCATTTATTCTTTTCAATATTTTTTTAGTGAAATCAACCACCTTTGTTGTTTTATTTGACTTTTTTTTCTCATTTTATTTGTAATAAAAATATGAGAGAAATCTAATCACAATATTTTAATCAACATTGGATATCAGTATCAGATTTGAATCTTAGGGGAAAAAAGACATGCTATAATAAAAAATTAAAATGAAGATATAAAGTTGTGCACAATGTTCATCAGTAGGTAGATAATAAGAGAAAAAAATCATAAAATCTATGTCAATATTTCAGTAAATTTATCTGCAGGTGGTAAGTTTATGGATGATTCTTACTCTGTTTTTGTATTTATCTAGTTTTGTATATTAGGCATCATAGAAAACAATTTTCATAATACAATTTGTTCTATATATGTATGTAAAAAAAGGAAAGAGGGTTAGAAAAAGACCTTTTTACAACTGTGCACCTTTATTTAAAAAAAAGAAAAAAAGAAAGAAGGAAAGAAAGAAAGAAAAGAAAGAAGCCAGCTAGAGGGCTGCACGGGGGTACTTTGTGGAGAGGCCCTGGGCGTGGCTGCTGGAAAACCTGGGCTTGGCTCTGCCTCTGGTCTTTGTTAGCCTGTGTAGCTCTGTGTTCTCACTTATCTCAGATCCTTTTCATAGTGCTCAAATATAAAGATCTTCGTAGAAACCAAATGGAGCCATGTACAGTTGGCCAAGAGTTAAAAACACAAAATGTGAATATCTGAAAGATAAAATCTACGGTCCACAAATTATTCTAGAATATTACAGGTTTCAGATGGCCAAACAGGGATACAGTTTTCACAGATTGGTTTGATAAAGTGTTTCATATAGGGAGTGAATAATTTTAAATAGCACTTCAGGACTGAAACTGGGCATCATTTGGATATGATTTCTAATGGGATACTTTTCAATGAGCACTCAGAGTTCCTGTTTGTATGAGTTATGCTGCTGATGTTTAAAAACCTAGTAAGACTCCCTAATAAATAGTGTATTGTTAGTAAATATATATCAAATAATATTAAAGATGTGATTTTACATTGCTGTTTTTCTGAAATATTTTCCATGATCCAAAAGAATATAATAGAGAAACAAGTCACTGCTTAACCAAAACAACTTTTGAGCAAAGGAGAGACTATCTGTTCCTCCTAGCACAGAGAAGGTTCAAATGGAAAAGAGCTGCAGATGGTGGCAGAAAGATTTCTGTTAGGACACACCTGAATCTTTTTCCTTTTATATCAAGTTTCCTGAAAATTTTTTCTTTCAGTGCTGTGAATTCTTAACATGTGATTGTCTTTTTGTAAGGGAATTAGTTTATTAAATGGGAGAATTAGATTTCAAAACAGGGCATCAATCCATTTGGAATTGTGTTGCCTCAATTTATTGTTTAAAACGATCACTAATTAGTATTCATCATATTTACCATTTAAGATAACTCAAAGTCACAATTTCATGCCTGCATTAACAAACAAGATGAGACATTGACCTAATCACATTAATTAACAGATACATAACTTGTAAGACTAAGACACTTTTGTACTTTCTCTACCTCTTTATTGCTACTGTTTTCACCCACTAAACCGCCCAGATAGCTCAGATTTGTTTCACTGATACTCTTTCCAGTGGTTTATTATAAAATAATTTGTTCAAGTACTGAATTGAACCATTTTACCTTTGTTTTAAATAAATGTAAAATTATTTAAAATATACATAAGTAATGAACATCAAAATCCTTAAAAGACAAAGAGTAACATTTGCTTTGTTACTCTGAAAAGCCAAGGAAGAGTGGGCAGCTGAACCTACCTGTCATGGTAAATCCACCCACCAGCAGACCAATGTCTCGGCCACCAACTATTATGGCCTCACTGCGCTCTTCTGTGCTGCCACTATTTTTGGTTCTCCAGGCAGCCCATATTCCAACCAGCAATATTAGAAGGTAGAACACGATAATAGCTATCAGTCCTTCCACGTGAAAAGCCATTTTTATCTAGGGATCTGGAATCATCCACAGATTTCTGAAAATACAGCAATGCATTATAAACTAGCCAACCATACATAGGCAGCCAGGAATAAACCAGCTGACTCATGAGAGATCCTATGCCACTTAAAAAAAAAATGTACTTTGAAATTGCATATCATACTAGCAGTTACCAACAAGTGTTCATTTTATTATTTATGAAACAAACAAATTTTTAATAAAAAGCTTTTTAACAAGTCTAATTATAATCATTTTGTGTTTAATAAATTCTTTCAATATAAAATTAACCTTGTCTTGTATCTTAACTAGGTAACTCCATCAAGGAATAACTTACAAAGAGTATGTCTTTATTTGCTTTTTGGAACTAACAATATTTGATCTAGAATTATTCAGTAAAGTAACTATCATATTGACAATTTTAACATATTCGTTCATTTATGCATTCTTCTATCTCTTGTTTCAAACACTTTCAGAGAATGATTCCGAATGTAATGTGACACGCAAATATCTAGAAAAAACTTTAGGAAAATCAATTTCAAAAGCACATCAGCTCCAATTTTCAACAAGTGCTTGTGGTTCAAGTTTCTGTAGCAACTAAAGATGTTATGTTGTTTAATCGGTTCACCTTCTTGATTCACTCTTCTCCCCCTCCATTTTCCTTCCTTCCTTTCGTCTCTTCCCCACCCCCTCAATGGAATGTACGAGAAAATGATTTAAAAATAAACAAATGCTTGAAAACACAACAGAGAGTCAAAGGTATTAAAAACAAGACTCTTAGAAACAGATGCTAAGTTCTAATTCCTTAACTTCCCGGAATTCTTGTTCGTTGTTATTTCCCCCCCGTCGTGACCACGGCTATTTCATGCACCCCAGTTCATACAAACACGTCTCTGGGGGAAAATTCAGATATTTGTGCACGCATATGGGTAATGAGAACTTGGGCGAAAGAACTAGCCTCCCTCAGATTCTGAGGGAAGCAAAAGAATCGTCGGTGGCCTTGATGGGCTCCGCCTTTGTGTGAGCAACCAGAGTTCTTTCTCTGGCCAAGGCCGGCTGCTACCCGGACCCCGCTGTCCCTCTCGGGCCCCTTCTGCCCCATCTCCTGCACCCGGACCTTGTCTCTCTTGCAACCAGACTTCCGAGCCGCTCGTAGCGGAAAACCAGGAGTGCTGACAGTGGACCACCCAAGCGTCCGCACCGAGAGGCAAGAGCCACGTCCCTCCGCTCTGAAAACGCCCTGCTCCGCGTCCACGGCGTCCCGAGGGAGCGGCCCGGATGCACCCGGGATGCCGGCTCTGCGCCTACCTGCGGTGGTCGCTGCGCCGGGAAGCGCTCCGCCGGGTTGGGCTGCTCTTGGGACCGCCGCCCCCGGGACCAAGGTGGCGGGGGGCCGCAAGGGTGCCGTGTGGCGTGTAAGCGCGTGTGCAGGGTGCGATGGGAGAGAGTGGGCAGGGGTGCAGAGAAGCGGGAGCAGGGCCAGGCGTCCGTCGGGATCCCGGAGGCTCGTCGCTCAGCTTCTTCACCAACCTCGGCGCGCTCCGAGTTGACAGGTGTAGGCGCCCGCTGAGGGTTCGGGGCGAGGTGATCAATCCCAGTATTGGCAAAAGTCCCCTTTATATGGGCGGCAGGTGGGGCCGATCGTCAGAGCTCGGGAGCGGACGTCAGAGGAAAGTGGTGCTGGGGCGGGTGCTGGGTACAGTGCTCTTGAGAGCAGGATGGGTGAGGGGGTGCTCAGGGACTGGGGGTCTGAGGAACTGGGGCACAGTCCGGGCTCTAGGCCAGCGCCATGGCGATGTCCCGGTCCGTGACAGATGCGGGTCGAGGCCTGCCACGTCTGCTTCCCTCCTCCAGAAAAGAGGGCGTGATTCTCTAGGCTCATTTCCAATTCAAACTTCCCAAGACTCCTGTTGGAAGCAGGGAATGGGGAGACTGGGAGAGTCTCAGAGAATTATGTTTTCAGATGGTGCAGATGGAAATCTAATAAAGAAGAGGGGTCAAGGGTTCTCATTGTCACCCTGAATGGTTTCTTGAGACTTCTCACTGAAAACAGCGGGTAGCTCTCCCTCACCCCCCCCCGGGGGGGTCTCGTGGGTTCGGGGAAGGGTGGCAAGGGGCTGATTCCTTCTACCCTGGTGATGAGTTCTATGAAGGAAATATTTCAGCATGTTTCGAAAGTCATTTTTAAATTCATACCCCTTCCACTTAAAAATGGAATCAAAATGAAGACTCTAGGATTTGTCCAAAACCAAGTGAAGTTATCACATAAACCAGACAAGATAGTGTTCCTTGTAGAGATAGCTAGGTTGCTTGCCCATCAAAATATCTTATTGTAGTATTACAAAAATTTTTCTATGTAAGTTTAAAATATCAATCTATGTACATCTAGATATCTATATTTACTACCTAGATTATTTATATATTTATGGATATAGTTACATATCTATAGCTATATTTAAATATAACTATGTATCTGTCTATGTAGATAAATGGCCACTTTCTCACTTCTTGCCATATTCTACCATTCAAGTGTGTTAAACAGTAAAATATGAAAATCTAATAATTCATAGAATAAGTAAGAGTATTTCTTAATTATTGTCCACCTATCTCTAGGCAAAATTCCAGACCATTCCCTATTTTCTTACACAAGATATGAAAATGACCTTCAAATTTATATCAATACTTCCTTCTTTTTTGTTCTCGGTTAAAACAGTAACTCTGTCTACCAACCTGTGAGATTCAAAAACCCATGAATTTTAGACAGAGCAAGTCAGGAGGAGGGCCTACACACCAGTTTTGTCATCTGGTTGGTGTAAGAACTCTTTCTGCTTTTCTGGAAAAAGCTTAAGACAGTCTTTCAACATAAGCCCACTTTTACATGGAAGGGTTATGAATTTAAGCAATCTTAAGTAATGAATAAGGGGGAATTACATATAATTACTTAAGTGTTTTTTAGAAGAGTCATTTATTCATTTTGTTTTTGACAGTTGTTGATTTTAGACTTTGGCTGCAGGTTAATTTATGTTTTACCCACCAGATATACTTAAGGTGAAGATTAACAAAAACTTGTGGTTGTAGCAAGGCAGGCATAGGCAATGAAGTATATAAAATAGTACCCAAGGCTAAGATTAAGAGACTAGAAATATCCTAGAGAAATATCATCAGGGCTTTTGGATATAAGAATCAGGAATGCAGCCAGGACAGGAGTCTCTCTTTGGGATCTGCTTAATCCACTTTAAGAAGTCAGACTTGCCAGAATCTAGATTCAGAGCCAGATCTGGGACGGTACAATGTCCTTAAAGGGGGCCAAAAAAATTCTGACCTGGCAGAACAACTGTCCTTCATGATAAAAAGCGTCAGTTGAAAATAACAACTGCTGATGTATTGAGTCTGCTTCTGTGGAGACATTTCCTCATTTGCCAAGTCTTTTGAGTTCCTGTGTCTAATCTAAGGATGATGCTGCCTGTGAATTTCCGCTCCAGGATGTACCCTCCCAGACACCCATTCCTCTTTAGTGTCCAGTATGTATCTCTTCTTCCACTGTCCTGAAAATATGTGACCCCATGCTTGGGGTTAGAGAAATATCAGTCAATTAAAGATCAATTACAACTTTAGGGAATAAAAAGCAAGTTTTTATGCATTTCCAAATCATTTATTTACTTAAGATACATTTTCTAAGTATCTTTTATGTTCTAAGCACTATCATACATACTGAGAAACATATAGAAAATTATATAGACCCCACCCTTAAGCAATTTATCGTTAGTGAAAGGAAAGAAAAAACAAACAAGCAAAACTCTACTTCAGTATAGTATTATAAAGTCTGGGAAAGATGTATCACATCAATACATAGATTTTAGGGAAAACACAAACAAAAAGCCTTAATCAGACTGAAGAAAAAAGGAAATTTATTCAATAAACACATGGTAAGCACTCAGTATGTGCCAGGACTTGTCATGGGTGCTATGTATATATCCAAGTGACTGAAACAAAAAGAACCTTGTTCTCAATGAGATGACAGTTTACATCCTTGCTACTCAAAGTATGATCCATGGAACAGCAATGTCAGCATCAACTTTTCTTTTTCTTTTTGTCTTTTAATAACATTGGTGATTTGAGAAAGACATCACTTGACATACATGTATTGAATGTGATTCAGATATAAATAAAAATGCAGAATGAGATTTTTTAGACCCATTTTTCTTAAGTCATTATCCATTATAATGTCCCAGTTTCCTTATACAATTTTTACATAAACATTTCATAATTTTAATTGAATACATTTAGCTTCAATTGCAATTTTAGCTGCTCATTTCAAGCCAAAGTGATCACTACAATCATAGAGTGCTTGGTAAACTGCAGATTCTAGCACAAGAATTCTGATTCAGTAAATCTTGAGCAAGAGTTCAGAAATCTTTTTTTTAATAGACTTCATTTTTAAGAGCAGTTTTAAGTTCACAGAAACATTAGACAGAATGTATTTCCAATATACTTCCTGCCTCCACACATGCACAGCCTCCACTATCATTAACAGCCCCACCAGAGTGGCACATTTGTTATAACGGATGACCCTACATTGACACATCAGCATTCAGAATCTACAGTTCACATTAGGGTTCACTGCTGGTATGCTTTTCAATGGGTTCGGACAAATGTATAATGACATGAATCTATCAATCATTACAATATCATGCAGAGTAGTTTTATTGCCTTAAAAATTGTCTGTGCTCCATCAATTTATCCCTTCTTCCCCACTAACCCATGGCAACCACTGATATTTTTCTGTATCTATAGTGTTGCCTTTTCCAAAATGTCATATATTAGAGTCAAACAAAAAGTAACTTCTTTAGATTAACTTCTCTCAATTAGTAATATGCATTTAAGTTTCTTCTATGTCTTTCCATGGCTTCATAGCTTATTTTTTATTGCTAAATATTTCATTGTCCAATGTACCAGTTTATTCATTTACCAACTAGAACACTTGGGTTGCTTCTAAGTTTGGGCAATTATGAATAAAGTCTGGTATAAACATCTGTATGCACATTTTTGCATAGACGTACATTTTCAAATCTTTTGTGTAAATGCCATAAAGCACGATTGCTGGATCATATTGTAAAATTATTTTTAGTTTGGTAAGAAACTGCCAAACTATCTTCCAAAGTAGCTGTATCATTTTACATCCCCACCAGCAATGAATGAGACTTCCTATTGTTCTACATCCTCACCAGCACTTGGTGTTTTCAGTTTTCTAAAGTTTGTCCCTTCAGATAGATGTGTAATAGTAATATACTTTTATTTTAATTTGTATTTTCCAGTGATATATGTTGTGAAACATCTTTTCATGTGCTTATCTGGCTTTTGTACATCTTTTTTGGTAGAGTGTCTTTTAAGGTCTTCGGCCCATTTTTTAAATCAAGCTGTTTGTTTCTTATTAAGTTCTAAGAGTTTTTTAAATCTTTTGGATAAAACTCCTTTATTAGATATGTGTTTTGCAAATATTTTCTCCCAGTCTGTGGCTCGTCTTCTTATTCTCTTGACAATGCCTTTTGCAGAGCATAACTTTTTAATTTAATAAAGTTTAGCTTATCAGTTATTTCTTTTATGGATTGTGCCATTGATGTTGTATCTAGAAAGTCATCTTTATACCCCAGGTTATCTAAATTTTCCCCTTTGTTATCATCTAGGAGTTTTGTAGTTTTGAGTTTTACATTTAGGTCTGTGATCCATTTTATATTAATTTTTTGAAAGGTGTAAGGCTTGTATCTAGATTTATTTATTTACATATGGATATCCAGTTGTTACAGCATAATTTCTTGAAAAGACTATTTCTGCTCAATTATATTGCTTTGACTCCTTGGTTGACTGCGTTTATGTGGCTCTATTTCAGGGCTCTCTATTCTTTTATGTTGATCTGTTTGTTCTTCCACCATTGTTGTAGCTTTATAGTAAGTCTTGAAGTCAAGTAACATCAGTTCTCCAACTTTGTTTCTCTCCTTCACTATTGTGTTGTCTATTCTGGGTCTTTGCTTCTTTATTTAAATTTTAGAATAATTTTCTGGAATTTTGATTGGAATTTTGTTGAATCTATAAATCAAATTTGGAAAAGCTAACATCTTGACAATGTTGAGTCTTCCTAGCTTATACATGAACTGGGAATATCTCTCCATTGATTTAATTTTTTTTTTTAAATTTCTTTCATCAGGGTTAAGTAGTTTTACTCATATAGATCTTGTACAAATTCTGCTAGATTTAATCTTTCATTTATTTGGGTGCTACTGTAAATAGTACTGTGTTTTTAATTTGTTTCCCCTGTATGTAGGAAAGCATAAATTTTTTTGCCTTCTCTGTTGATCCTGAAGTTCAGGTAGATTTTGAAAATTCTGCTGTTTCAGAGTGGAAAGAGTTTTGAATTCAAAACAAGCTTTAGCTCATATTTGCTAGTTATGAGAACTTGGACAAATTATTTTGTCTTCTTTGAGTTTTAATTTTCTTTTCTCTAAAATGGAAATAAGAAATATGCAAGGTTAGTGTTGATCTCATAGGAATGGGAACATTAATTGATATGGTATATTTTAAAATGCGAAGTGCAACACATATTTTCCCACTGCTCGTGTGTAATAAGCGATTGCAGCTGCAACAGTTTCTCTTGTTGCTTTGATTCACTATTGAAGCCTGCTGATGTTTCAGCCCTTGATGGTGGTTAATTTCACAATTAGTGAGTGAGTAAAAGTCCCTACCTATTCCCTTACCTAATGATGAAGAGATGTTTTACTGCTAACATCAGAGGTATTTTAGGAGTTTGTATATTCTGTGAACCTTGTCATAGACTATGGTCTAAGTTCCACTTCTTGATCAGTTTTTATTAAATTTATGCTATGATAGGTAGAGCTGGGAGGAGTGACTCTAATCCACTTTGACAGAGGAAGAGATCCAGCTTTTTCTGCCTCTGCCTGACACTCAACTTCACCAATGGTTAGCAGCAACATTTCAATGATACTTCTTCAACTTAACCACATTATATGAAGCTAATTTCTTTACATTCTTTTAGACTCAAATAAAACATGGATTCAAGAGAGCATTCATGATCCCCATCTCTGCCCAGACTAGGTAATATGTCCCTCTTTAAAACTGTTCTCTCATGGCACTTACTACTACATATCAACTATCTACAGATCTTATGTCTGCTTCTCTTTTAGCCTGTCAACTCTATGTAAGAGAAAATCATATTCCATTCATCTTTATGTACTCAGCATTTAGCATTATGCCTAAAATACTACTAATCAAAAACTTAATTGAACTGAACTACAGTATCATTTTACAAAAGGAAAAATTGAGACTCAAAATAAATAGACTGGAGCTCATTAGAATAAACTTCCACACATTGACATGACAGCAATACTAGAATTAATCACTTGGATACTGATCAATTAGAATCAAATACAATTGCCCAGTGAATGCCAAAATTTTCTTCTTTCCTTATGATAAATGATAACTAGATCCTCATAGTTTTTTTTTTTTTTAAAGTTAGGTGAGAATTATTCAATTGTACACCTTCATCATGGTTTTAAAAAGTACAACAGTGATAAATAATGTATTTTAGGGTCAATAATTTTTCTCTGTTGGTGGTGTCAAAGTCATTCTGTGCAATTGTAGCTATAGCTTTTGGTAGCAACAGAAGATATTTTGCCTTCTGGTTATTTTTCTAACATTTTGTTATGAAAAAAATCAAACAAATAACAAGTATCAAACTTAACACCTGTAAGGACAACCCAAAGGCTTGTAACAACCGTTTACAGATTGTTATTTATTTATTTATTTTGTACTGAGGTAAATTTTATAAGCAATGAGATACATGGATATTGAGAGTACATTAGCTGAATTTTGATAAATGCAAATACCAGTGTAACCCAAATCCAAATCAACATAGAAAACATTGTTTTTGAACCCAGAAAATTCCTTTATATTCTTTACAAGTCAATCTCTGCCATTGCCCCTCAAGGCAAGTAATCTGATCTTCTACTATAGGTTAATTTAGACTATTCTAGAACTTCATATAAATTCAATCATATAGATTGTATTCGCACTCAGAATACTATATTTGAGACTCATCCATGTTGCTAAGTGGATAAGTAATTTGTTCTTTTTTTGCTGCCATTTTCTATTGTATGCATATACAATAATTGATTATTTAGGCTCTTATTGATAAAAACCTGAGTGTATCTAATTTTTTACTATCATTTATAAAGTTCTGATGACCAATTATTTTCATAGACTCAGGTTTTTATTTCTCTTAGATAAATACTTAAAAGTAATATTTCTTGGTCATGGTAAAAGTATATATGTTGATTTTTTTTTATTTCAGATCTTTTTCCAAAGAGGTAATACCACTTTATACTCCCACCAACAGCGTATAAGATTTTTGCTTTATATCCTTACTAGTATTTGGTGTTTTGAGCCCTGTTTTAAATTATATGTATAAATATTCTTTTCCCATTGAGTGATCTTGACATACTTTTTGAAAATCAGTTGCCCACATGAGTTTATTTCTGGACACTCAATTCTATTTCATCCAGCTTATATGTCTACACTTATGCTATTACTACAGTATTTGGATAACATTAACTTTGTAGTAAGTTTTGAAACAGAAGTGTCAGTTTTTCAACTTTTTTCTTTTTCTTTTCAAGATTGTTTTTACTATTTAGGACCCTTTTTAATTCCATAAGGATTTGAGAATTGTCTCTTCCATTCCTACAAAAAAGAATATTGGAGTTTTCTTAAGATTTACATTGTACTTGTAGATTTCTTTGGGTAATATTGATATGTTAACAATATTCAGTCTTCCAACTCATAAACATGAGATATCTGTCCACATATTTAGATCTTTTTAAAAATTTGTTTCAGTAATGTTTATAGTTTTCAATGTGTAAGTTTTTTGCCTCCTTGGTTAAATTTATTTCTAGGTATTTTATTGTTAGGTGCTATTACAAATTTTCTCTTTAGATTGTTTACTATCCATGTATGTTCATCTTATAATCGGCCACTTCACTGAATTTATTAGTTCTAAGTGTTTGTATGCAAGGATGTGTGTTTGGGATTTTCTACATTATAAGATATGTTTATCAGAAAATAGAGATCATTCTACCTTGTATTTTCATTTTGGATTTCTTTTTTTTTCTTTTTCTTGCATAATTACTATATTGAATAGTAATGGTGAATTCATGTATTCTATTGTTCTTGAAGAAAGGCTTTAATTCTTTACTAGAAAGTATGATGTTAATTGTAGGCTTTTCATATGTGCATTTTATCATATTAAGGAAGTTTATTATTTAAGGGTGTTGAATTTTATCTTTAAGCATTAGTTGATATGAACATATAAGATTTTTTCTATTTTATTCAAGTAATGTGGTATATTATACTGATCGAATTCTTAAGTTGAACCATTCTTGCATTATGGGAATAAATTCCACTTGGTTATGGAATACAATTCTTTCAATAAGTCACTAATACTTAGTTGAGAAATTTTACATCAATATTCATAACAAATTTTGGCCCGTAGTTGTTTTTGTTGTTGTTGTTGTTGTGTCTTTGTCTAGGTTTAGTATCAGAATAATTCTATCTTCATAGAATGAGTAAAGAAGTGTTCCCTCTCTTTAATTTTTTGAAAAAAATATGATAAAGTTTGTTGTTAGTTTTTTTTTTTTTAATGTTTAGTAGAATGTACCAGTAAAGCCATGTCCAGGGCCTTTATAATTGGGGAAATTTTTATTGCTGATTTAATCTGCTAATTAATTGTAGATTAGATTTTCCTTTCTTTATGATTCATTTTTGTTAGATTATGTGTTTCTAGAAATTTGTTCATTTTATCTAGGCCATCCAATTTATTGGCATACAATTGTTCAGTCATCTCTTATAATCCATTTTATTTTTGTATAATCAGTAATAACATCTCTACTTTCATTTATGATTTTAGTAATTTGAGTCCTCTATTTTTTCAGTCAATCTAGCTAAAATTATCACATTTGTTGATGTTTTTAAAAAAACAACTTGAGTTTTCTTTTATTTTCTCTATTTTTTTCCTACATTTTATCTTTTCTATATACACTCTAACATTTATTATTTTCTTTCTAGTTTCTCAGGTATAAAGTTAGGTTACTGATGTGAGCTATTTCTTTTTAATGGAAAGAAATATATGGCTATAAATTTCCTTCTGCCTGCTAATTTCACTGTCTCCCATAAATTTTTGTATGTTTTCTTCTCATTTTAACTCATCTCAAATTATTTCTAATTTTTTTTTCTAATTGGACCTATTGTATTTTTGTTAAGGTGTTGTTTAATTTCCACATATTTCTGATATTTTTCAGTTGTTCCTGTTATATAGAGTTCTAGTTTTATTTCTTTGTGATTGAAAAAATTTTAATTTAAAAATTTAAATCTTATTAAAACTCATTTGGTGGCCTAAAATATGACCTATCTTGGAGAATATTTAATGTGCATTTAGTAAAATGTTTATTATGCTGCTACTGAGTGGAATATTCTGTATACGTATGTTAGGCCAATTGGTTTATAGTGTTTTTCAAGTCTTATTGTTATGGAGCAGATGAGAATAGGGACCCACAGAGCCAAATCAGAGAGGATTATGAGCCTTTATTAGATGGCCTGCGACTGACTCTCTACCATTCAGGGTTAGAAGAGATCAGCCCAGAGCTTCCAGAGGAGGAAGCTTATAAAGTTTAAAACCGTATCCTGGTGGTCTTTCAAGCAAGCAAGCAGATTACAGGAAACAGCAGATTATAGAAAGCAGTTGTTAGCTGCAAATGTCCCATACAAAGACAAATGTCCTCAGGGAACTCCTAGATCAAATAGGGTTTAGCAGGCAGTTTCCCCATCTGCCTACCAGTGGTGGTCAACACCCTTCTGGGGGCTGGTGCCTGGAGATATCACTTCTCTGTGACTGATTTACTGGAAAGTTTTACTTCTACATTATGTTTCCTTTTCAATCTTCTGCTGGTTATTCTATCAATTATTGAAAATGGGTAAGTATTAAAGTCTCCAAGTATTATTTTAGAAGTGTCTATTTTGAACTATGTTTTGGGTATGTCATAGTTTTTTTGTTTGTTTGTTTCTCATTTCCTCCATTATTGACCTCTTTTTGTTTAGTGACAAAATATTTTGTCACAAAAAAATTTGTAGTGACATGTTTAATACCCTTCTAGGCTGAACTGTGTTCCTTAAAACTTTATATATTTAAGATTTAACCATCAATGACTGTATTTGGAGATAGAACCTTAAGGAGATAATTAAGATTAAATGAGATCATAAGAGTAGGGCCTTAATTTAATAGAAATAGTATCCTTATAAGAAGAGGAAGAGGTATCAGATCTTTCACTCTGCAAGTGCACACAAGGCTGTGTGTGACACAGTAAAAAGGTGGCCATCTGTAAGCCAGAAGAGAGGTCTCACCAACAAACAACTTTGCTGGCATCTTGATATTGTATTTCCAGTCTCCAAAACTGTGATAAAATAAATGTCTGCTGTTTAAACCACCCAGCCTATGGTTCTGTTATTTCAGCTTGAGTTGAATAATGCATATTTTGGTACATTAGTTGGGTAGTGCTGAAATGAATACTTAAAAATATGGAAATGGCCTTGGAACTAGATAATGGTAGAGGCTAAAAGAGTTGCAAAGTGCATACTGAAAAAAAGCTTAGATTGCCTTGAAGAAACAAACTATTGATAGAAACATAAATGTTTAAGTCATTTCTAGTGAGCACTTGGAAATAAAAGAGAATAACTGTAGAAAAAGCTGCTACCATCTTAGAAAATACATATATCATCATAAAAAGAAATATAAACATCAAAGGTGCTTCTGGAGAGGTCTCAAATAGAAATGAATACTGTGTTATTGGAAATTGTAGTAAAGGTGACACTTGTTATAAGGTGGCAAATAACTTGGCTGAATTGTGTTCTAGTGTTTTATTGAAGGTAAAACTTGTGGGAAAATTGAATATCTAGCTGAAGAGATTTCTCAGCAAAGTTTTGAACATACAGCATGGCATTTCCTTACTGCTTGAAGTAAACTGCAAGAGGAAAGGAATAAGTTAAAGGAATTGTTAAACAAAAAGGAACTAAAACTAGAAAATCTGAAAAATTCTAAGTCAAATCCTATTGTAAAATAAGAAAGCATGTTTTGGATAGACCATCAAGGGTATGGCTGTGCAATTAGTTTATAAAGAGATGACCTATGGATTTTATCAGCCATCACAGCTTAAGCCAATAATAGGGATGGAATTATTTTGGCATAAACATTGCTAGCCAGAATTAAATGGGGATAGAGTTCATAAAAAAGAATGAAAAAAAAAAGGCTATTAGACTTCTGGGATTCTAAAAGATGAGACAGTAGAGTTCTCTGGCTTTGAATAGGCATTATATTTCAAGAAAATAGAAGAATGTGTTGTTGATTCAGATAACTGTCACAACAGGACAATGGATAAGATTATTTCCTTTCTGATTTCAGAGAGTGGGGCCAATTCTTTTATTTCAATGAGCCAAGATGATATTACTCAGTGCTTCAGGGGTGAAGTCACCTACAGAGCTGAGGGAAGAACCCATCACTTAGGATCACAAGGTCAATACTGTTATCTCAGTGGGCCTGGAGAGTAGGGAAGTGAGAAGAAGAGGATTACTCTTGAACCTTAAGAGTTAATGGAATTTACCTGAGTACATTTCAATTTTGCTTGGAAACAATTACCTCCTTCTCCCCACCCTTTCCCCATTTTTCTCTTTTGGAATGTAAATGTCTGTCCTCTGACTGTCTCACCAGTTTATTTTGGAATTTGGAAGACACATTACTTGTCTGGATCACAGTTTCAAAGATGGAGATGAATTTTGCCTCAGGATGAATAATAATTACATCTCACCTATAACTGATTTAGACAATATTTAGATGAGACTTTGGAATAAGTTAAAAATTATGGGTCTGTTGGGATTCGGTGAGCATATTTTGTATGTGAGAAGAATATGAATTTTGGAATTCTAGAGGGAAAAACATTCTGGACCTAATTTTATTTGTTCCAATTTCACATGTTGTAGTCTCAACCCCCAAAGTGACTATAGTTAGAGATACAACTGTTATGATGGTAACTAATATTAAATGAGATCATAGGATGGGGCCATAACCTGATAGGACTAGTGTTTTAGTGTCCATATAAGAAGAAGAGAAAGATGGATTCCTCCTCTCTCTTCAGGTGTTCAGAAAAAGACCATGTGAGAACATAGCAAGAAGGTGGCCAACTGCAAATCAGAAAGAGGACTCACCAGAAACCAATTTATGAGATAAAACAAATGTAGTACTTAGAGGAAAATTTCTAGTGGTAAGTGAATGCTATATTCAAAAGAAAAAAATCTCAAATCAATAATCTAACTTTCTACCTTCAGAAACTAGGAAAAATAGCAATTTGATAAAGCACATCTACAAAAATAAACTAGTTGACAACACGGTTAAAAGTGATAAACTATATATTTTCCTGCTAATATAAAGAACAAGAAACAGAATGTCTCATTCACCACATATTTTTCAATATAGTACTAAAAATTTTAGCCATCAATATAAAGCAAAATAAATAAATAAATAAATAAATAAATAAATAAATAAATAAATAAATAAAAGCATACATATTGGGAAGCATAAAACTGTTTCTATTTGCAGATGACGCTAGATCTTGGTGTATAATCCTTAATGTATTTTTTAATTCATCAAGCAAAGTTTTTTTCCTTTTAATTTTGATGAAGTCCTATTTGGTCTGTAATTTTATTTTTTGTTTTAGCCTTGTCTAATTTTGATATCAAGGTAATGCTGGCTTCAGATAGTGAGTTTGGAAGAATTTCCTTCTCTCATTTTTTGTAAGAGTTTTAGAAGGGTTGGTATTATCAAATGACTTTTGACCAAGTTGCAAAAGCAATTCAGTTAAGAAAGGACAGGCTTTTCAACAGATGCTGTCGAACCAACCAGCCAGCCATAGGCAAAAACAAAAAATAAAAATGAAAACAAACAAAATAAAAAAACCTCTACCTAAAACACACACCTTATAAAAATCCAAATAAAAATGAATTACAGAATTAAATCTAAAATATAAAACTATAAAAGAACAATTTTCAGAAAAAAATAAGAGAAAATCGTTGAGATGCTTAACTTGATAGAATTCTTAGGTCTGACACCAAAACATGGTCGTAAAATAATAGTTGGTAAATTGGACCTCATTGATATTAAAAGAAAAAATCTTTTTTTGAATGTAAGACTGTTAAGAAAATGAAAAGATAATCTACAGAGAAAAATATTTGCAAACCTTATGCATCGAAAAGACTAATACTTCAAATATAGTAAAAACTCTCAAAACTCAACAGTAAAAATGCAAGTAAGTCAATTAGAATATGAAAAAAAACACATGAAAAGACATTTCCCTGAAGAGGATATTCAGATGGCAAATAAAGATATAAAAAGGTGCTCTGTATCATTTGCCAGTAGGGGAAGTGGAAATTAAAAGTATAATAGGCTATCATTTCACATCCAGTGAAATGACTAAAAAATTTTGTGAAAACTCCAAACATCACAAGGTTTTGAAAAACTGGACCTCTCAGACTATGCTATAAAATGGTAAAATTGTAAAATGTAAAATTCACACATTAGATGTAAAATGTGAGAAACAGTTCAGAAAAAGTTTGGCACTTTCTTATAAAATTAACATGTAATTACCATACATTCCAATATTTGCACGCTTGAACATTTATTGCAGAGAAATAAATATTTAATTTACTCAAAAACTCATAGACATAATTTTATTGTAAATTTATTTGTAATAAAAACTGCAAATAGTCCAGATTTTTTTTAACGGACAAATACATAATCCAACAATGTTATATCGATACTATATAATTAAACAATAAAAAAGAACAAACTACTAATAAATACAAGAAGTTTAATAAATCCCCAAGGAACTGTGTAAAGCAAAAAAATAAGCCAATTTTTAAAAGTTACTTGTGGTAAAATTCAATTTTTGTAACATTTTGCATTGAAAAATTTTAGAAATAGAGAACAGATTAGAGATTGCTAGGATTTAGAAATGGAAGTTTGCTGGATCGGGGGCGGGGGGGGGTAGAGGATTAAAGTTGGCACTGTTAAAAGACCACATAAAGGACCCTTGGTGTGATGGAACTGTTTCTTCTTATCTTGATTTTGTTGATAGACAGATAAACCTACACATGTGATAGCATTGCATACAAATAAATACACACATACACACAAATAAGTATAACAGAAGATGAGAATATCTGAATAATTAGTGGATTATGTCAATATCAGCATCCTTGTGATAGTGTAGTATATGTATTGTAGTTTTACAAAATATTATCATGGAGAAACTTGCTAATATGGCACATAGAATTTCCTGTGTTATTTCTTACAACTGCATTTGAACCTACAGTTGTGTCAATAAAAATTGCAATTAAAAGACTACCCTGTTCAAAAAATACAAATCATATATTTAAGTAAAGACTTGTATCCAGAATATATACATATATGTATATGTATATGTATATATGTAAAGAACCATTATTATTAGAGTTTTCCAGGAAACAGAATCAAATATATATATATATATATATATATCACGAAGTTCCATCACACCAAAGATCCTTTATGTGACCTTTTAGCAATGCCCACCTTTCTCCTTCACCACCCCCATTCATCTAACTCCTATTTCTAAACTCTACCAAACTCTAACTTATTCTTTATTTCTAAAAATTCTACTACCACTACACACACACTCACACACACACACACACACACACACACACACACACACGCACACAATAAGATACTGACTCACATGCTTACAGAGGCTGACAAGCTCTGTGATCTGCCATTTGCAAGCAAGAGGCCCAGGAAAGTCAGTGGTGTAGTATGAAAGTCTGATAGCTGAAGAACCCACAGTGGATATGATCTGAAGGCCTGAGATTCAGGAGAGCAGAGAGCAGGAGATTATTAGTCTAGCTCAAGCTGTCAGACAGAGAAAAAGTTCAACTCTGCTCTGTGTTTTTGTTCTTTTCACACCCATAATGGATTGGATGAAGCCAAACCCACATGGGGAGGGCTATTTTATTTACTGAGTCCATCAATTCAAATGCTAATCCCTTCTGGAAACACCCACACAGAAATACCCAGAAATATTTGGGCATCCTGTGCCCCATTCAAATTGACACATATAATTAATCATAATACACTACATCTCAATAATAAAAAGACAACCTAATTTTAAAAGTGGGCAAAGTATCTTAAAAGAATTTTTCCAGTCTTTTTGTCAAGTGAGAGAGGAGAGGAGAAGAGAGGAGAGGGGAGGGGAGGAGAGGGGAGGGGAGGAGAGGGGAGGGGAGAGGAGAGGAGAGAGGAAAGATTTAGGCATGACCAATATATACATGAAAATATGCTCTGCATAGTCATTAGAGAAATACACATCAAATATAAATTAAAACCTCCATGGGATACAATTTAATAGAATGGTAGTAATAAAAAAAGATAAATATAACAAGTGTTTAAAAAAGGTGTAGAAAATGGTATCTCATATATTACCACCAGGATTATGAAAATAATAGTCACTTTGGAAAATGGTGGTTTCTTAAAACTTTAAACATAATCATAACATACAACCTAGCAATTCCAAGAGAACTGAATATGTATCCACACAAAAATTTACATGTAAATGTTTATAGCAACATTATTCATAATTGTCTAAAAGTAGATACTCCAAATAGCCATAAACTGGTGAATGAATGAATAGTATCTGGTATAACTATACAATGGAGCACTACTTGACAATAAAATAAATAGACTACTTATACATCCTGCAATATGTATAACCCTCAAAATACATTATATTAAATGAAAGAAAGCCAGATTCTAAAGACTAGAGTAACAGAAAGGAGGTTATTTGCCTATGGCTGGAGATTGGAAATGGAAATCAATTGCACACTGGCATGAGGAAACATGCTAAAACTGGACTGCAATATTGTGCACAACTCTATATGTTTACCAAAAGTCATTGAGTTTTATACTTAAATACACTTAAAATAGATGTATTTTATGATATGTAAATTATATTTCAATAAAGCTGTTATAAAATTATGGATAGACAACACAACATAGATAAATCTCAAAATCAGTTTGTTGTGTGTAGTGTGCCTTTTACAAAAGAGTATAGAGTGTGTGAGTGCATTATATGAAGTTCTAGAATTGGGTTAACTGATTATGGTGAAAAATATCAGAGTAGTAGTTGCCTCTGGTGGGACGACGTGGGAACCTGCTGGAGAAGAACATGAAGAAATCTTCTGTGCAAAGGTCATATTTGGTATCTTAACAGTAGTTTGCTAGTATGTATATATAGATTGCTAAAATTCTGTAAATATCCTCTTAGAATTTCTATAGTTCACTTTGTAAATTCTACCTTAAAAACATAAATGAGTATATGTAGTTTCAGTGAAACTATCAAAACTATCAAAAATAAAGACCAATTATACTCAATAATAATATTGATTTCTTTCTCTTTGTGCATATGTGAAACTACATAATTTTTTTTATTGTACTATGTTATTTTAAAGGTAGAAGCATTTTTTTTTTCAAAACTGGAGTAACATTTTTCTTGAAATCTTTTGAGAATTTTCACTATTAAATGTAAATTATGGTCTTTTGAAAGAATAGTTTTAGATGTGCTATTTTATTGACTGCAAAAACTTTTGTTTACCAAGAACATAGGAACATGATATATAATGGATGAGCTGTCAAATGAATTAAACTAACAGTTGCTAAAGCAACTTTAAATTGAGTCATTGAGCTATCTGAGCACATCTGACATTGACTAGTTTGTGATGGCAGTAGTAACACTGGATATGACACTGATAACTAACAGTTTTCTTGCTATTGAAAATATCATTTAAAACATAATAAAGATTCATTTTCTGAATTTCAGGTATCATCAGTAAGGACTTGGGAAATGAACAGCAGTGCAAGCCAGTTTACAGCACTGAAGTCAATAAAGGATTATACATGCTAAGAATATGGACAGAAAGCAAATTTCAATGTAACATAAAATAAAACAATAATCTGCAATTATAATTATTCTAATAGAAAAATCAACATCATATTTTTAAAGAAATTTTATTTTAGAATACTTTTAATATACAGAAAAATTATAAATAGATAATAGATTGTTCCAATAAAGCCCACACTCAGGTTTCCCCTATTGTTTATATCTTGCATTAGTATGGTACATTTATCACAATGAATTAATGTTGATACATTATTAACTAAAACTCATACTTTATTAAGATTTCTTCAGTTTTTACCTAATGTCTCTTTTCTGTTTCAGAATCCCATCCAGAATATTATATCACATTGAGTCATCTCTATAGATTTCTCTAGACTGTGAAAGTGTTTCACACTTTTCTTGTTTTAATGACTTCAACAGTTTTAAGGAGTTAAACCAGGTATTTTATAGAATGTGTCTTGATCAGGGTTTGTTTGATGTTTTTCTCATGACTAGACTATAATTATGGGTTTTGTGAAGAAAGTTCACAAAGATAAAATGCCATTCTCATCATATCATAGCAAGGGTGCATTCTATTAATATGATTTGCCACTATTGATGTTGACCTTGACCACTTAACTGAGATACAGTTGACATTTTTTCCACTGAAAAGTTACTGTTTCTCTGCCCTTTCTGTATCATATTCTTTGGAAAGAAATGTGCAGCTCAAATTTACTAGACGAGAGTTCTGTTCCACTTTCTTGAGGGGGAAATATTTACATAAATTACTTTGAATCCCTCTGCATTAAAAATTTGTCCACTCTCCCAATTTATTTATTAAATCATTTATTTATATTGGTATAGTCTCAAAAGTATTTATTTTATATTTTGGATTATGAACCCAAACTAAATTATTTTCTTTTTGCCTAAATATTTCCATCTTTATAATTGAGTTTTCATAATTGTCTACTGTGTCTCTTTGACATGTCATCATTGTTTTATGTATGTATGTCTACGCACATGTATGTTTTAGTATTTTTTTACTTTCTACCACTATAAGATGTTCCAAGCTCATTTTGTATATTCCCTGCTTCAGTTATGAAATTAATCATTTTGCCAGGGAACTGTAGTTTCTTTTATGGAGAATAGTTTAGAAAGCAAGATATGGTCTCTGGGTGTATTCATTGTTTTTAGTTCCTCTTACATAAGAGTTCAAAAATACATATGAATGCTAACCATTTTTATATACATATTTATAAATACTCTATATATTCACCTGTATCTATCTCTCCATATGTATATATCTATCATCTATTTATCTATATTTATTTGTCTGTCTATCTATCATCTATCTATCTATCTATTTATCTATCTAATCGCCATCTGTATATATATTAATGCATGAGTTCAAACAGTAGTCTCATAGATAATTCTAGCTTTCTTAATTTTCTATAACTTCCCACTTCAACAATGAGAAAACTGGTTTTCTATCATCTTCATGTATTTACTTAATTATATAGTGGTTTCAGAGTTTTAACATTATATTTTAATAATAAACCAAAGTTATGTAAGCTCAGGCCATTCTTGAACTCTAGATATTTTTGCCTAGTAAGATAAAGGGCTTTGTACGAAGTACTCGTGATAAATGTTTTATGCATTTAAGGAATTAAAATCTAGTTAAGATAAATAATTGAGAGTAAAACTTAGTTGTTTTTTTTAACCTTCTATTCAAGTGAATTATTATTAGTAGAATTTGATACTTAAAAATGAAAAAGTAATTAGATGCAAATCGATAATCCAATTTCTTATCCATCACTCTGAAGAAATTTACTATTACAATGAAGAGGCTGAGCTTTAATCATCAGACATGAAGACTTATTCCTTAGCCATGGAAGACAGTTTCTTTTATTTCCAGAGTCACTGAGTAGTCTTGATGTCATCTAAGATGTATATACTCTATTTTGAAGATGGCTATGTAATTTTAACTTTTAATAATTTAAAATTACAGAATTTATATTCTTAGAGTATAAATACTATAAAAACTGGAAACTAAACATATATCTGTCTTTGCTTTTTTCTAACAATTATCTTGATATTTTAAACATTAATAAGTATAAAGATTAATCCAACATTTAATTCAATTTCACAAAAAGTTTGTAAATGTAAATCAAATGTGCAATTTGGAAGCCTTTTCTAATCTGTAACTATAAGTGACATTAATCATTCATTAGTTGCATTAAGAATCATCTTAATTGCATCATGTTCTGCATATTGTAATAGATGGTTGTGATCTGTTTACTCTGTTCATGTTGAATGTAAACATATTTGTTAGTAAAAGTCTCTGACATCAAGCACTGCTGCTCAATAAGGAAGAAAATGAAAATGAAAATGAACTTTATCACTATTCAACCAATGATTCAAACACTTAACAGGTGTGAATGTTTAGAATATATTTGATATAAAAATTAACAGAAATTGACACTGAAATCATTCAGAATACTGTTTAACTCCTTAAAATAAATCAATATATAGACGATTCTCAAAAATTATTAAGGGCAAAAATTATATTTATATACCTAATAAAAATAAATTTAGAAATATCATGGGTTATTAAAAAGGAGTTTATTCTATAGGCAAAAAATTTAACTTTCATCAAAAGAGTGAAGCTATCTGACCTATAACCACTATGTATAGTTTTAATTTTCGATATTTTTATGTTTTTATTCATATTAAATTTTATTAGTTGTGATAAGTATATAATGAATGGCTTTTAGGTAGTTATGTAAACAGATACAATTATATGTTTCTGTTAATTTTAGCTATAGATAGATATCTTACACACATGCATGCTTTTTTGATGACCTTGATAAGTGTGGGGTTAATTTGAAACATAGTTCCTCCACACACTCAGAAGACACATTGCTGCCTGGTCAGCAGCCATAAGGAAGGCAATAAAAAAAAAGAGCTCTTAGAGGGCCTATTCCAAAAGATATTTCCTGCTATTCCCATGGGCATTATCTGCTTTTCCTCTGTTCCCATGTACATTACCTGTTTGATTCACCTGAGAAGGTGGCTGTTCTGGTGTTCCCATAGTCATTATATGCTCCAACAACCAAGAGGCACATCTTGCTCCAATCTGCCTGAGAAGGTGGCTGCTCCCCCAATGAGATAACCCCTTCCTCTGCTTAGATGTATAAAAACATTTTTGATCTTAGCCAGTTTTTTTTTTTTTTTTTTTTTTTTGCGGTTCTGACTGGCTGCCATTGGAGCACGCCTGAATTGTAAGTAATAAATGGCATGTCTCACCCTTTTGGTCTCCTGGTAGTTTTTGGAATGTCCAAAGCCGAGGTGCATTCTTGACCTGGAGTCCCTTACAGTAAGATAACGTATTCATTCTTTCAACAAATATATATTAATCTATTATGTGCCATGCTTATGTGCATAATAGCTTTTTAATTTATTTTGCATTTGCCATGAAAGTTGAATAATCAAAGTAAAACTTTATTTAATGATATACATAATTACACAATTGTAATCCTCTAGAAAAAAGCACTTTTTCACACTAAGCTGATATTGTAAGTCAGCCCAACAAGACATGTCTTATTGTTTGTCTACTATTTTTCTAGCTGAATCAGAGCTTCTTACTCTTTTATATACTGCAACACATTGACTATATAGATTGGCATATTAACTGTGTATTCCTAATTCTTGACCGAATACTTATAATCACTCTTTTTTTTTTTTCTGTCTAAGAAAGTATTTCAAATAAAAATAAATGTAGAGCATCCGGTCAAGATGGCATGCCTTCTCTCATAACCATATCAAAATTACAACTAAACTACAGAAGAATCATCATTGGGAGTCACCTAAAATCTAGCTGAACAGAAGTCCTACAGCTAGGGACACACAGAAGAGGCTGCCTTGAGACTGGTGGGAGGTGTAGAGATGTGAAACTTCTTGTCCCACACCCGTGTAAAATGGTTGAGAATTGGGAGAAATATCTTAGCTGCAGAGTTTCCCCTGGAAGAGTAAGGGGTCCCAGACCTACACCGGGCTCCCCAGCTCAGTGTTCCAGTGCCTGGAGAAAAAATCCCAACAACATCTGGCTGTGAAAACTAGTGGATATTGTGGCAGAGTAAGATGGAGGGCTGAGGGGGTCACAGACATTCCTTTTAAAAGGCCCCACACAAATTTACTCACTGATAGACTCACTCACTCTGAGCTCTAGCACTGAAGCAGCAGCTCAAAAGGTGCCAGAGACATATGGAAAGGAACTGAGTTGTCTGGTTTCAGGGCAAGGGCTGAAGGGGCAGCTTTCTGCCCCTTAAGTTGGTGGAAGGCATTGTTCTTTTTTTGGGCCATCCCCAACCCATTTTGGAGAACCAGGCAGCAACCATATCTGAGTTTTCATCAATGTAATAACACTGTTCACCCCACTCTGATGATTCCCTGAGTCCCCACTCCTTCCAATGTACGGGTCCACCCAAGTCACTTCCAGTGAATTTTCTATAAAACAATCGATCTTGGCTCATGCTACAGACTTTTCTAAAATCTCTCAAAGGTTAATAAAACTTAAACAAGTGGTGTCTGGCCTCAGCATGTTTCGTGCCTCATGCTGAGCAGTACCAAGCTTTGTAATAGTGATGACCAGCCTCAGTTTGCAGCTTGGCCTCTTGAAGTACTTCCAAGAGCAGAGTGGGTGGTGGCCATGTACAGATGTGTTAGAGGCTCATGCCAGGTGACCCCAGGCAGGGCAAAGGCTGTATCTGAATTTGGCTTGAGTCAGGACCCATCCCAAGAGTGCTGGCCTACTTTGGTCTGAACTGGAACACAACTCAGGGTCACATGTGAAGATGACACATCTAAGCACCATAACCCTGCTAAAGTGAATCCTGCTTTGTAGGGTCAGCCTTTGCACAACAGCACCTCCACTAGTCACAGCCAGTCATCACAACAAATCAACCTGAAAGTCAATCCTTCCCACTGACAAGCAAATGGCAATCAAGGCTCAACTACATTAGAAAGGTATACACAACCCTTACAAGTGGCATACCTGGACTGCCTGGCTCAGGTGACCAGGGAAGATTGTGTCACTGGGACCCAAAGCACACCTACTACATAAGACCACTCCACTAAAACTGGGAGACATAACAGTCCTACCTAATACATAGAAACAAACACAAGTAGGCATCAAAATGAGAAGACAAAGAAACATGTTGCAAATGAAAGAACAAAACAAAGCTCCAGAAAAAAAAAAAACTAAACAAAATGGAGACAGGCAATCTGCCAAAGGCAGAGTTCAAAATACTTATTATAAGGATGCTCAGTGAACTTAGAGCAAGAGTAGAAGAACTCAGTGAGAACTTTAACAAAGTGATAGAAAACATAAAAGTGGAGATGAAAAACATAAAAAGAACCAGTAAGCAATGAAGACTACAATAACTGAAATGAAGAGTACTTTAGGAAGAATTAACAGTACATTAGGTGAGTGGAGGGTTGAATAGGCAATTTAGAAGATAAAGTAGCAGGAAACACCCAATCAGAATAGTAACAAGAAAAAATAATTCAAAAAGAAAAAAATGTAGTTTAAGGGGTCTCTGGAATAGCAAGGATATCAACATTTGCATCATAAGAATACTGGAAAGAGAAAAGAGAGAGCAAGGAGTTGAAAAAACTTATTCTAGAAATAATGACTGAAAATTTACCTAACCTACTAAAGGAAATAGGTATACAAGCCCAGGAAGCACATAGTCCCAAACGAAATGAACCCAAAGTGACCCATACCAAGACACATCATAATTAAAATGCCAAGGGTTAAAGACAAAGAGAGAATCTTAAAAGCAGCAAGAGAAAAACAATTAGTTACCTACAAGTTGCTGCCATAAGATTGTCAACTGATTTCACAACAGGAATTTTGCAGATCTGAAGGGACTGGCACAAAATACTCAGAGTGATGAAAAGCCAGGACCTACAACCAAGATTACTACTCTAATCAGCAAAGTATCATTTAGAATTGGAGGACAGATAAAGAGCTTCTCTGACAATAAAAAGCTAAAGTAGTTCATCAACACCATACCAGTATTACAGGAAAGGTTAAAGGGACAGGAGAAGGAGAAGGAGAAGGAGAAGGAGAAGGAGAAGGAGAAGGAGAAGGAGAAGGAGAAGGAGAAGGAGAAGGAGAAGGAGAAGGAGAAGGAGAAG
>PVKZ01005033.1:46320-62257 GCA_004027375.1 Macroglossus sobrinus | reverse complement strand
TTTGTAAAATAATAGTTTGGAATTTTCCCAGGGAACTCTCAGGTAGCATGGCTGCCTGCGGCGTTCTGCCATGGGGTGGGAGGGGGTGAGGTGGGGGTGGGGGCTGGGTGAAGGCAGGCCAGGCTTTGACATCCCCCAGGTGCATTCAGCTGCTACCCAGCTCCGGGGCGCACCAGGCCGGCCCACCTAGAGGTCTCACGCTCAGGTCCCCCAGCCGGGCGGTGGGGAGCAGGTGGGCCCCATCTCGCTCAGAGCAACCACACGGATTCATAAAGGTTCCGGCCCGGCTGATCTGTCCTTTTCTGGCCCCACATTATGTACATATCACATCGCCACAGAGCTTCTGGGTTAATTGCAAAGCAGGGAGTTAAGACTGATCAAGTGCAGGGAAGCTCACGGAGGTGGGGGAGGGGAGGGCTCGTTTTTTGGATGGCTTGTTCCTACCCCTGGCCTGAGGGCGCTGCCCCCGGCCCCCCGCTGACCTCCGGCTCTGCTGACCTCAGGGCTCTCTCTCTCTCCCACAGCGTGAGGTTCCCCCCCCCCCCCCCCCCCCCCCCCGCAACCACCCTCCATCCCCGCACCAGCCTGGGCACTGCCTTTGAAGCATCCCAGGAATTCTCTACATCAGGAGCATTAAAAGCAAATGTGCTTGTTATACCTGATGGCGGGCGATCCATGCAGAGGAAATTAGTAACGATTGGGGCGTCGTTACGGGGGGGACCTCTCCCTGCACCCAAAATATCGACGGCGAGGAGCCCAGCGGCGCGGGTAACGAAGGGATGGGACTCAGACGCACACCGTGCTGCTGGGATGATCGATGATCGATGCTGCTGGAATAAACCCCACACGGCTCCGAGCAGAATGGCGAGCAGCTGTGCTGGGTCTTTGCGGCTGTGGCCCCCCCAAAAAAACAAAACAAAACAACAAAAAACAAAAAACCATTTGATGTTCTGATACGTTCTCTCCACCCAGCACTTTACCAAATGCACTAGGCCGGGGGGAGTGGACTATCTGAGTGATGCTGATGTCTTTTATTTTAATTTTTATTTTTCGGAGGTCACACACTGCTGGTCCGAGCTGCCGTTCAATGATAATTAGTATAAGCTGCATGATGCTTTTGGGAGAAAGATCAGAATCGCTTGCCTGGGTGCGGAAACATCCAGATCGCTAGCTTTCCTAGAGATCGGACTGCGAGTCGCCCTGAGCCCATCGCCCTGTCTGGCAGGGGCCAGCGGCAGATGGCTGGTAGCTGTCCCCTCGGCGGCACCCCCCGTCTGCCGCAGTCCCCACCACTCCCCGTCGCAAGATCAGAATCGCTTGCCTGGGTGCGGAAACATCCAGATCACTAGCTTTCCTAGAGATCGGACTGCGAGTCGCCCTGAGCCCATCGCCCTGTCTGGCAGGGGCCAGCGGCAGATGGCTGGTCCCCTCGGCGGCACCCCCGGTCTGCCGCAGTCCCCACCACTCCCCGTCGCGCTCCCAGCCGTGAGACTGACGGAGGAGCAGGTCCCACTTCGTGCAGCCATGACAACAAGGTCGCGGGCCAGCCGAGGGCGTCCCCTTGCCAAGCGCCTGACTCTGTGGGCATCTGCGTTTGAAATTCATGTTAGGGGGTCCTTTTCCTTGAGATGATCAGACTGATAGCTCTTAAAACCAGATTGGATTGTGTCCCCATTCCCTCAAAATCCTTAGGGTCCTCCCCACTGTCACACACCTCCACCATCACCAGCGCCTGGAGGACGAAGGCCACAGAGCCCTTTGGAACCCGGTGAGCTGTCACCCCGTGTTTTGGGGCCCCTGGCTCCTTCCCACCCTTATGAGCCCCTCATCCCCACTTCTGGTTACCCACAGGCCTCTCTCTCTGCAGGCTCTCTGTCCCACCACACTGGGGGGGGCGGGGGTCCCCAGGCCATTGCTGCCACCCCTGCCTGCAAACCCAGCCGGCCTTGTTCTTAGCAAGCGCTCGCTAGGGCTCAGTAGAATGCGTTCACCTGGCACCAGACACTTCTCTCTCTCCTCACGCGGTGTGTGTGACTTGTCACTGATGTCCCAGACTTTGCCAGTCTCCGGAAAAGCACTAATTCTCACCAAACGCTTGAATCAGGGCCGGCCGTCCTGTGTGGGGCCCACCAGCTGTCAGAGGCCTACGGTCTCTCACTTCGTGCTCTAATCCTTCCGTTTGCTTTCAGGGGGCCTCTGCCCCCCGGTCCCCGCACTGCTGTGGTGTCCTCCGTCCTACCCAATTAATCAATACAAGATACGTGTGCCAGGCTGTGCGAATAGTTTATGAGGAGAGGAAAGACTGGGCTTGCATCTGTCACTCAGGAGACAGAGCAACCCTGATGCTGGCAGCAAGGTGCTTTCCAGGAGGGACGCGCACACCGGTGTCACACGCAGAAGCGGGCCCACATCCTAACGGTGCGGCAACAAGAAATTGTCACAAAGCACACGCCTCCGTGTGACGGCATCAGAGCACGGCGGCTCCCCAGCCTCTCCTGGCCCCGGGAGTGACGACGGTGTTGACTTTCAATGCGACGGAACAGCCCTCCCTGCCCCGTCCCTGGTGTCCACGGCACCAGGGAGGTGTCACTCCCACCACCCCCTTCTATTCGGAGCTGTATCATCTGTTCTCACTGCCTGAGGTGGTGCCCCGCCCGGAGAATGTACCCCTATTTACCTACCTGTTCTACTGTAGCAGCACTCGGGGTCCCCAAGCCCCTAGGCGCGGGCTGCTAGGAACATTCTAGTGAACACACGTATACATGCACCTCTGTGGGGCTTTCTGAGGTGTGGACTCGCTGGGTCGCCAACTAGAGCCTACTTAGCATTGCTACCTTCTGCCAAAAAAGTTCTCCGAAGTGGTTGTTTCTCACTAATTTTTAAGAGTTGTTCCTACTTTCATTCATTCATTCATTCATTCATTCAACGACGACTCAACACCTGCTTTGTGCCGGCCATGGCACTAATTGCTGCAGAGAATGTGAAGATGAGTAAGACCTCATCGGGACGGTCACCTGTCTGAACTGTCGGCAGATAGTCACTGCCTGTGGCACGGTCTACGTACGTGCCTTAGCTCGGCAGGGGACACTCTCGCCAGCCCACAGCCAGGTTGTTGCAGCTGGTGGGAGGTCTGAAGCTCACATGTCTCCCGAGGCTGGTCGGGAGAAACGCGGGACTGCAGAGAGCTGGGTGCGGACTGCAGGGCCCGGAGCCCCCCAATCCGTCTACACGGGGCGGTGACTGTGGATCCCGGGTGATTACTGAGGAAGCACACGCCACAGCTAATGCATATGGAGGAGGTGGACTCTGAGTCTGATGTAGAATTCCTAGTTTTTAAAAGTTGAGAACGATTCAAAAAATTAAAATATGCTCATTGAACAAAACACAGGTAAAAGCGGGATTTGGGTACAGATTGCCAATCTGCAAGCTATGCCCCAAACGCTCATTCTAAAATGTTCTCTCTCTTCTCGATGCCCCTGTGCTCAGGCCCCTTTCACTCCCAGGACAGAAACGAAATCCTCGTTTTTCACATCTCTGGGACGTCCCTTCCTCTTTCTTCTTCCTCCTTGAGGTTCGGTTCGAATCCGTCCGGTTACCTGAAACCCTCCTCCTGTCTCGCACCGACCTCCAAACCACCTGACCCCGTCCCCTAGCCCAGCACTGGTCTCGCGGTGGTCCTGTAGCTGGTCACGTGCCGGCTTTCCTCACCTGCTCCTCCGCAGCTGAGACTGAGAGCTTAGCCCTTCTCTTATCGCCGGCACCTGGTTCACAGGACGGCCCCCTACATGTTCCCCGAGTGAACCAGTTGCGTCCTGAGCATCCACCCCCCTCCCCCCAGCTCGGTCCCTGGCTTTCATTTGGAGAGGCACCCCTCCCCCACACTGGGGGAGCAGAAGCCAGCTCGAAGGCAACCAGGCCTCACTGGGGGCTCCAAGGACAGAGGTGACTTGGTTCCCTCCCCCTGGAGTGAAATCCCAGGCTTCTGAGGGAGCATCGAGGGAAGAGGAGCTATGCCTGGAGCATCCGGCTGCCATCTTGGTGCCAGGAAAAGCCTGAGACTGGAGGCCACTTGGAGAAGAAAGGGGGAGCCAAAAGGGGGCCCTGGTAATGTCACTAGAGCACCCGAGTCCCTCCACGCAGCACTGTCCCCTGCCTTTTCAGTTACACGAGTCCATAAACCCTCCTTTTGGCTTAAAATTCGAGATGAGTCTGTCACTGACAAATAAGGTAAAAACACAGAAGTCACTAAAACTCAAAGCAGTAGTAGAGTGTATGAATTTCATCAGCTGTTTACACGAAAAAAAAGTGTTTCTATGCAGAGGAGTTAGAAATTCCACTCGCGGGGAGACTGTAGGCGTGGTGAGTTGACAAGAAGTACCCAGGAAGGGAGCAGGGATGATGAAGTGTACACCGTGAGGACTTATGTTGGGGGCAGGGAAGGACTAGAGGGCAAAGTAGGCTGGGAAGGCTTCATGGGGGAAGCGGGATTTTTATTATTCACTTATTTATACGCAAACACACACAACATGTGTCAAGCAATGTGCTAAGCACTGAACAATACAAAGTTTTACTTTCAATAAGCTTAGATTTTAGTGAGAGGAGACAGATCAAAGACAAATCACTGGACAAATAAAATAATGGCCCAGTCGTAATAAGTGCTGTGAGAGAGATAAACAAGGACTCATTTGTATAAATAGCTTAGGAAGGCCTCTTTGAGGAAGTGGCCTTTAAATTAAGATGCCAGTTATGACAAGGGTCCAGCCACGTGAAGAACAAACCCAAGGGGCACCCAGGCAGGAAAAAAGCTAAGAAACTGGGGAGAGGACGAGCTTGGTGAGTTCAAGGAAAGCAACGGCCAGTGGGCCTGACATCGGGTCGGAGAGGGAGAGTGTCCCCCCGCTGTGGGTGAGAGGTAGGCGGGCTGGACCGCGAGGGGCCCTGCTCGCTGGAGTAAGCGTTTAGATTTTATGCCATGAACGACGGGAAGGGACCGGCAGGCCTTGAGCAGAGAAATGATGTGTGATCCGATCTGTGTGTGTGTCTTTCTCTCACTCTGGCTGTCGTGGGGAGCAGAGGCTGTAGGGGGGCGAGAGTGGGTGCCTGGAGGTCAGAGAAGAAGCCTCTGGGGGACACGGTGGCCGCCCAGGAGCAGACGCCGGGGGCGGAGGGACGAGCCCGTGTTTGGAATCTCGCTGGAAGTGGAACCACCACGACGTACTCGTGGGTTAGGAATGGAGAAGGGCGCAGGAGCGAGGGTGTCGCCCCAGGTCTGGCTCCGGCCGCCTGGTGGGTGCTGGCACCGTTCGCTGGGATGGGCACAACGTGACGAGAGGGCCAGGCAGATGTGCCTGGTGGCAGCGGGGCCGTGAGTGCTCTCTGAAGGGCTGGCGTGGGTCTCAGTAAGAATAAAGGATTGGGACAAGGGACAAGTGGAGACGCCTGAGTTCGGGAGGGAAGGGAAGGGAAGGGGGGCGTTTGGCTCACGGCGGTGTGTATTTGAGAGGTTGGGCCAGGGACTCAAATGGTTTTGATTATTCATGAGATTTGAACATGTGACCTTTGCCCAAATAAGCAGAGTTTCATTTGTGCTAGGGGAAACACAAATACATACATTTGGGGGAGATGTGATGAGTAATTCTTTCCATGCAGTTAAACACAGCGGCCCAAGAGGGAGTGATGGCATAATTTAGTAATGTACGACATGCCACTGAGACGCAGTCTGGCTAACAGGAGTGATTAATAGCCACACACTGCATCTGTGACTTGTTTTCAGGGATGGTACGAGAAAGGAGGGGACGGAAATTCCCAGTATACGATGCCAACAACGTCTACACTTCTGTACTTAGGGAAGAGCCGTGGTGCACACAGCAAGACCTCCAAATCATACGCTCCCCCCCAAAAAAAACCACAGCCTTTGCAAAATCAGAAAACCTGAGTCCACCGTTCCAGCTCTTGGCTGGGGGGTGATAATGACCGAGAACGGACCCACGGAGCCTAACTGGCCCCATCTCAGCCACGAAGCCACCTCCGTGGGACTGTTGACAACTTAATACAGCTTCTCGGCCTCATTCGTTCATCCATTACTTCAGGAAGTATTCGCCGAGTGCCAACTCCATACCAGGGAATGTGAAGGGGGTATCGAGGGAATGACACTCTCAGTTTCTGCTCTCTCACGGAGCTGACAAGTCCAGTCGACTAGTTAAGTGCCAATATTTCCATCTATTCAGGGGGCTCCGTGGGCTAGATGATCTTGCAAAGCCCTCTTTCTTCGGGAACGTTCTAAAGTTAAAAGTTGGCATTAGCAATTGCCAGTGATTCCTAAGAGTTGTAATTAATTTTCTTAAAAGTATCTAACGTTTTTTTTTTTTTACATTATACAAGTCACATGTTCTCCTTGTCAAACTTTAAACATGACCAGAATGTATCGTGTAATAAATGAAATGTCCCAATACATTCCTCTAGGGACAAAGGAAAAAATGGTAGTCGCTACTGTATGCAAGTGGTTCTAAGGTCTCCATTTCATATATGTTGGGACGTTGCCCACATTATACTGTGTCTGAGAATTGCCACACTTAAACGGTCATCATGCAGTTGTCAGGGTCTCTGCAGGCCATCGGAGCTCGTATCGGAGGTGACATCAGCCTGGAACGAAGTCCTGAAGGTAATAATGGAGAATTATTTTAATACATTCTGTATCAACAATCCTTTTGACAGCACAAAAGACAACAGGGTATTGATAGTTCAGAGATGAAAAAGTGATTTGAAAAGATTTGATCTCTACCTGTGAAGAAGTTTTTAAAAATAGCTATCCTATTTGTGTAGTTTATGTTCTCATTGGAAGGAATCAGACGATGCTTTTATTAATTATATAACAAAAAGTCTAGGTTATAAGAAAAGATGACGGGGTTTATCCCAGGAAGGCAAGACTGATTGAACAGAATAAAAGGGGGAAAAAAATGAGATCATTTCAATAGATGCAGAATAAGCATGGTCAGCATTCAAAATCCTTTTCTGATAAAAAAAAATGCTCAGTCAACTAACTGCAAATAGAAAAGAAGCTTCTTAATCTGATAAGAGATGTGTACAAAGCAGCCACAGCCAACATCGTACAAAATGGTGAAATATTGAACACATTCCCTAAGATTAGTGACCGGACAAGATATACCCGCCCTTACCACTGCTATTTGATATAGAACTGGAGATCCTGACTATTGCAATAAAGCAAACATAATAAATAAAAACCATAAAGATCAAAAAACAAGCAGCAAAACTGCAATTACTTGCAGATGACATAATTGTTTACGTAGAAAATCCCCAGGAATTTATAAAAACCCTGCCAACACTCGTAAATGCCTCTAGGAAGGTTGCAAGATACAAAGTTAATAAAAAAAAAAATCAAACACATATTTATATACTAGCAGCAAATAATTAGAAATAACATTTACAAGATAAATTGCGTTTTAAATAGTGTCAAAAGCATACCACACTTAGGAATCAATGTGACATGCACGTCCTCTGACCTAAACACCAGAAAATATCGCCGAGAGAATTTAAAAGAGACTCAAAGGAATAATGAACTAAACCACGCTCAAGGATGAGAAGACTCAATACTGTTAAGATGTCCGTTAGCCTCAAATTGTCCTAAACCTTCCATACAACCCAAACAAAATCCCAGCGGGATTCTTTATTTTTCTGGTAAAAACTGACAAGCTGTGAAATTTATATGGAAATGCAAACACCTAATATATCCAAAATTATTTTGAAAAAGAAAAACGAAACTGAAGGACTTTTACTACCTGCTTTCCAGACTTATTTACTCAAAGCTACAGTAAGAAAGACAGTCTGACAATGGCATAATGATTGACGATTGATCAATGAAATGGAATCGAGAACGCGTACTTATGCAATCATTTGATTTTCAACAAAGGCGACAAAGCAATCAAATGGAGAGATGAAAATGTTTACTATCGATTGTACTGGAAGAGCTTTATATTTGTATTAGTAATCGTAATTCCTACCTCACGCCGTGCACAAAAGTAATCCAAGATGTGTCTCGGATGTAAACGCAAGAGCTACAACCATCACGATGTTAGAGAAGTTAGCGCAGATTTCATTAAACAGGCCGCAGAAAGCAATTTTAATGAAAGAAAAAAGATTTTTAGAATTTAGCAGAGTTAAAACTTGTCATCAAAAGGTAAACTTAAGAAAATAAATAAGCAAGCCTCAGATAAAAAGAACATGTTAAAACACAGATCTGAAAAAGGACTCGCATTCAGGACATCTAAATCACTCCTATGACTCAATAATAAAAAGACAACCTCATTAAAAAATGGACAAAAGATTCGAATAGACTTCGCCAAAGAAGACATATAAATAGCCAATAAGCACATGAAAGATGTCATCATCAGTCTTCATGGAAATGCAAATTAAAACCATAATGAGATACCACTTCACATCTATCAGAATCGCTAAAATTAAAGAGACTGATTATTGGGGGAAATAGAGAATGATCGAATCATTTGTAAAAGGTCTGAGAGTTTTTCATTCAACTCAACATAAGACCCATGACCTTGCATCGAAGGATTGTCCCACAATAAATGACAATAGATGTTCTCAAGAAGAGTCGTGCGTGAATGTTTAGGAAGCTTTACTCATCACGGTCATGGCTGGAAGCATCCATCACCAGAAGAATGCTTAACCAAACTGGAATGTTCCTTCAAAGCTACGTTACTTGGCAACGACAGGAAGCCACCACCCACATGTGCACCAGTGTGAATGGACCTCACAAACATTATTCTGTGTGTAACGAGCCTTATGTAAAAGTGTGTGTATACTAGATAATGATCCACACGAAATCCTGGAGCCGATGGAACCAACCCAGCGGGGGAGACGTCGGAACAGTGCGGGGTACCACTTGGGAACTGGAGTGAGCATTTACTGGGCAGAGGCAGTAGGCACTTTTTGGTGATGGTGATTTTTTTGGGGTGGGGGCTTGGGTTGCACGTGGGCACACACAGTGGTTACAACTCGTGAAACGGACCTGAGATTGGTGCATCTCATCTGTGCATTTCATTTCCGTGAGAACAAAGGAACGGTAAACAACTGTTGCATGCTAATGAAGGAAATCCATGCTGAGGTATTTGGAGGGGGGGATAAAAGAAAGATGCCTTCCATTTACTTTGACATATGCTTCGAGTAAGATGGATTCGCGGATGGGGATACAGGTGACACAGCAAGCGTAGCGAAACGTTAATGGCAGACTCCAGATACCTCGGTTCCCTGCGAAATTCCCTGCACTTTACTGTATGGTTGAATATTTCATCATAAAATGTTGGCGAGGAAAGGACTCTAAACCACTTTTCGGAAAAGAACGAAGTCCACAGCCCTCATCCACTTTGCGAGTGACCTTGGTGCCTCGGAGTCTCAGGAGCGTGGAGGGGAAATGCAGCCTCCTCGGCCTCGCAGGCCCTGGAAGGTTTTGCCCACGTGGGTGTCTGAGCTGTCAGCATCCTGCACCAGCTCTGACCCCATCCCCCTCCCGCCTCGTCCCTCCCCCCAACCATGCCCGGAGCAGCTTTGACGACCGACCGCATAAAATAACCAAATAGACACAGACGGCACTTTACCGAACGCGGCTTCCAACTCCCTGATTCCGTGTTTGCTCCCAGCCCTTCAGAAAGTCGATGGCTGCCGGGCGGTAATGAGGGGCTGTTGCAAAGTCGAGTGTTCAGCACATTTGGCCGGCGGGCACCGAGGGAGCGCCGGCCTCAGAATCGCCAAGCGTAGCAGTTCACATTCCGGGACAACCCTCCTCTCTCTGTGCGCGCGGTACCCAGCCCCGGCAAGCCGCCCCCGGGCACGTGCACAGGCCTGGGAGATGCGGTCTCTGCATCCTCTCTGCATCCAGGGACCACAGGGTGCAGGGATGAGTGGGTGCAGGGATGAGTAAGGCAAGGCAAGGCAGAGCCTGCCATTCCAAGAGGCCGCTCCAGGGTGCTTGCATCAGAGCGAAGGGGCACCAGCTCCTCGCCAGTGAGAGCCAGAGTCCCCTTCCGTCTGGCCCTGGGGGGTGGGGTGGCCCCGAGAAAGAGGTGGGAGCCGCGGTTTATACCCTTCTCCTTCCGCGATGGGGAGCAAGTTGCTCCCCGTCTCTGGACCCCACAACCCCCTTCGGCAAACGAGGCTGTTTAGATGGACACCCTGGCCTCTCACCTTGGGACCCCAGAGGCCCCGCGAGCCTTCCTTCAGGCCCTGGCAATGTCCAGTGGGAAAGTGGAGGGGCGGGGCCACCGCTGTGCCCGGAGCTGCACCTGTCCCATGTGGTGGCAGGGGAGGCCACCTGCCCAGGGAAGCCACCTGCCCAGGAGGCCACCTGCCCAGGGGGGGCCACCTGCCCAGGGGAAGCCACCTGCCCAGGAGGCCACCTGCCCAGGGAAGCCACCTGCCCAGGAGGCCACCTGCCCAGGGGAAGCCACCTGCCCAGGGGAGGCCACCTGCCCAGGGGAGGCCACCTGCCCAGGGGAAGCCACCTGCCCAGGGGAGGCCACCTGCCCAGGGGAGGCCACCTACCCAGGGGAGGCCACCTGCAGGTCCCCAGCGCTGATCGGCAGGGATCGATGTTTTCTTTTTCACAGAATTTTCAAACGTGTTCCTTTCCTTTAAAAAATACTGTCAATGCCGTGTGACAATGGGAAGTGATGCGGACCCCTGCGCTGCTCCGGACTCTCTGCTACGCCGACCGAATACGTTACTTCCTTTCACAGAACAACCTGCGTTCGCCGTCAATGCTCCCATCTCACAGATGAGCAAACGGAGACGTGCGGAGCCCGACGCCTCGCCCGAGGCCCCACGGGTGGGTAAGGAACTGCCGGGCCCAGCCCGAGATCCCAGCCTTCCTACCTGGCCCCTCAGCATCCACGTCCCCAGAACTGGCGCCACCACGACCGTGAGCACCTTGACGGACAGGTAGCACATCTCTTTCTTTCATAAGTTAAAGTGGGACCGTGAGCTGGTGGCTGGTAGATGCCGTTCGAGGGGAAGTATCAGGTCAATGAGAGAAGAACGTCAAGGCAGAGAAGAAGCTGGCGGAGGAATCAGCTGACGCCACCGCTTTCGCTGGCGCTCACGGGCTGCACCTCGGTTCTCCGCGGGCGGGCTGGGGAGGTCTGTGTTCAAACAGTAGTTGACCTTAATACTTCTCCAAGGACCACTGTTTTATTTCTAGATTATGTTCAGTGGCTCTTTAAATTGCCACACTGCTCCCCTCCACATTGCACCAAGTAACAGCAGAAGACAAAACAGAACAGAGCAGAACAGAACAGAACACTGTTCCTCTCGGTGTGTCCTTACAGGCCCGGCTGAGCTCGGTGCGGGTTTTTACGGCGATTATAAACCCTCCACCTCGGGCTGACAGAGCATCGGTGTGGCTGCGCAAACACGGCCGCCATCATAAAGCACGTCTGCTCTGATATTATATTGTATCAGGAGCATTAAATACACATTAAAGGGACGTTTTCAGGCTCTTTGCAGTAAGTGGCAGATGTTATGAATAACAACGCGCGAAATCCTTCTGAATTCTAAAGCGCTGTGTTCCGTAAAGCGTTCCTATAAACCTCTAATAGAGCTGAAACCCTTTGAGCAGCGATTAGACGAAATCTCTAATCGTATTAAGCTATTAGGGATAATTGGAGCAGGATCGGTAGCCTCAAAAAAAATAAAATGAAAGAAAGTGAGAAAGTGAACCCACCCATCATGGAGAGAGAGGAAGGATTTTTCTGAGTTAAACCTTGAGTTGGTTTTTCTCCCGACAATTTTTTTTTTCCCCCACCGGGAGAGTCGGAATAACACACGCAGACACCAACGCAGCGTCACACCGAAACTGCCATAACTCACCGCAATTTATGTAAATGAGCGTGCATTCCTTTATACGGAAACCAGCAACATCTGCGCTCCATTTAAACAACCTGATTTAATGGAGTCACCGAGAAATAAAGAACAGGGCACCGGGAGGGGGTGGGGGGGAGACATGACCTCATCCGCCCGCCCCTTAGAGAGTATCTCAAAAAAACAAATAAAATGAAAGATAGGTTACAGGCAAGCTAAACAGCGTTGAAAATACTGTCCCAGGGGAGTCCAGCTTCCCAGGAAGCAGAGATGTTTAAGAAGACAGACAAGATCCAGCAGCAATAAACTCCGGCTCAATAAAACTTAATTAACCCCTCGGGGTGTCCGCGGGAAGGCTTGTCAGCAGACAGAGACTGAGACCCGAGGGCCAGGCACCGAGGGGTGAGTCCAGCCCGGCCAGGCGTGGCAATGCCAGACTTGACAACACGGGTGACCCTGTGCGTGCGCACAAGCGCGTACGTATGCACATGCATTCACACACACACACACACACACACACACACACACACACACACACACCCCCCAAAGCTGACGGTGCGCGGTGTCCAGCCAACCTCGGGAGGGTGAATGGACCTTGAGCCCTGGGTCTCAGCCGCATCCTTGGAGGACTCGAAGGCCGTTCTGAGTAATCTGGTCCACACCCCGTCCCCACGGCTACAGGCCCCCCAGCCTCCACTTGAATACTTTCAGTGCCAGGGACCTCACTTCCTGTTCCATCTCCAGATCGATCTGACCAATAGGAGCTGTTCTTTCCTACACCTGTGCCCCCGTGACCACTGGCCGATAGAGCTGTTTCCACTATAAACTCCCGTGCTTTCTTTTCCTGGGGGGACTGAGGATGAACCAAGCCAAATCCAAGAGAAATGCCAAGTGCTGCTTCTTCTTTTTTTCTTTTTTGTTTTAAATCTGCTGGATGTTCACAAGCAAAGTCCTGCCCTTAAATACATATTAGGGATTTACTAGAAAGGAAGTTTTCGGTCTCATGAGAAAGAGAATATTATGTCCACAAACACATGAAATGTTAGGTAGACACTGCTGACGGCTCCAGAAGCTAAGGGCTGGGTGGTGGGGGGAAGCCTGATGGGCAATCAGGGGGGACTTCCTGGGAGAGGTGGCATTTGCTTTTAGGTCCGTGTCTCCTGTGGCATGGTCCATGTAACTCAGGGGAGACGGCTGCTGGGTTCAGGTGGGGCATGGTTCCTGCGATTCTCTTTGAGATCTCCTCACACTGAGGAGAAAATGCAAGCGCGTCCCTTCACCCGAGACCTCTGTGCGGAGTCCTCGGCCACAAACATCAAGCTAGAATTTAGTGAGCGCTTGTGTTTTCCTCCTATTGGTTTGTGGAGCAAGGGGTATCAGGTTTCTATGTACAGACGGGTCATGAAACTTCTTTCGAAACACATTTTTAAGTTTTCGGACGGGGAATTCGCATCCTAAGTGTCCTTCGGTGAAGGACTGGATGAAGATGGGGTGTGCCGATACCACGGCATGGTACTCAGCCACAGAAAGACGAGATACCGCCCTCTGCGGGAATGCAGTGGATCTGGAGGGTGCCATGCTAAATAAGTCAGACGGAGAAGGACAGGAATGGTTTGATGTCACTCACATGAGGATATAACAGAAAAAGCAACAAGCGAACAAAAACAAATAAGCAAACAAACGAAAATCCCAGCTCATACAGACGACTGGATGGATGGCGGCCCAGAGGGGCAGGGGGAGGGGGCGGGGGCGGAGGGGAAAGGGGACCTGACACCCCGTGATGGAAGCAGACAGACGTGGGCGGTGTGCACGCGGTGGGGTCTGCAGACGGCGTATCATGAAGCCGCACCCCGGAAGTGGTCCGTTATGAACGGCTGTCACCCTGATGAAGCGCATGGGACGGGTACCACGTGACACGGCGTGAGCTCGGGGTACGCGCCCGCAGGTCTGGGACGCATGCGCTGGCAGGCCATGGTGACGGTCTCGGGGAAGCCGTCCCCTCTCCTGTCCTAACCCGATGGCCTCCAAGAGCCGCCCGCTTTGGATGTGGCGGCAGCGGCGGCCTTTGCGCCCCTCCGTTCTCCGCCCGTCCCCACGGGGCGTGTGGGAATCTGCAGATGGAGGTTTACCGCTGAGCTGCAGAGGGAGGAGGCCTCCCAGCCCCGGCAATAAAAGTGAGCGAATGTCATCCTGGGCCGCGGCTTCTCCTGAGCACAGCAGTTCTGCAGCCCACAGCTCTCCCGGGCACCTGGGAACGGGGCGGGGTGGGGGGGGGGTGGAGCATGGCTCAGCTGTGTCCCCTCTGCCCGCCTCCAGGCGCCAGGGAACCAGCAGCGGCCCCGGCAGGGTTTGCCTCTCGGTCCAAACAACAGAAGGAAGGGCCACCGCTTACTCTGCCTTCCTTCTGTCCCCGCCATGGACACACGCTGTGGTTCTCGGCCGGCCCCTTGCCTTCTCGGGGCCCAGTTTGGCACCCACAGGAGGCAGGTGATGAAGGCAGCAATTAGCCTGAGCACAGGGGTCATGGGAGAAAGTGCCCACCCGCGTCTCAGGCAGCTCAGAAACGGCCACCTTCCGGGACAGCCACCAAGAAGCATTTCCAGATGATTCCACAGCAAACGCCCACCCCAGCCAGCCCTCCTCTGCCACCCCCAGCCTCTCCGCAGCCTGAGTGACAGGTCGGCTGTCTCAGAGCCCGGGGCAACTTTCCTCCTTTTGTTCTGCTGCTGGGCTTTTCAGCACAGAAGTCCGAGTCCATCTTTCTTCTCCTGCCTCAGGCTCGACCCACACGTCTCTTTAAATCCCCCCCCCATTGTTGGGGGACAGAGGGCAGAGCTCTTAACGGCAGGGTCCCTGAGCGTTAAAGACTCCAGCTGTCACCAGCAGTGAGCAGGGTGCGGGGAGGGCCACAGTGGATCCCTGGGTGCAAACCACCTTGCCACCAACCTTCGTCCAGCCCTGGGGTAGACCAGCTGTAGGACTCCTGCTCCGTCTGGATACCTGTTCCCCAGGCTCCCTACAGCCACGTGTCCCCAGAATACCCCCGTCATCCTCCCAGCAGAGAAAACCCTGCTTTCGTAAGCGAGCCCTTTCTAACGAAGCACAGACAAAGACCGCCAAGCAGGGTAGTTCTGTCCCTCCCGTAAGGTGACACTGTCCCACGGGCATTTCTTGTGATGCGGGGGAGGATGTAAGTTATGCTAGAATATTCTAAGCCTTCTGCCTTCTTCTTACGCTTTGCAAGCCACCTACCTCTGGTGTGAGGAGCTGCTTCCTGTGCATGCATGCGCTCACTTTCGGAACTGTCTCTAACTAGACGGGCGCTCTGGGACGAGTCCCTCGTCCCATCCGAGTCTTAGTTCTCTCCTCTGCAAAGTGAGTTGATGAACCCAGCCAAGCTGATGGCATACGTGATGTTAAAGCACCCTGAGAGGTCCCCTGTCACCCTGAGAGGTTCTGTGTCCCCTGAGAGGTTCCGTGTCACCCTGAGAAGTTCTGTGTCCCCCTGAGAGGTTCTGTGTCCCCCTGAGAGTTTCTGTGTCCCCTTGAGAGTTTCTGTGTCCCCCTGAGAGGTTCTGTGTCCCCCTGAGAGGTTCCGTGTCCCCCTTCAGTGCCCCGCTGACGTCCCCAAGGCTCTGCAGCAGGCTCATTGTCACACGCTCTCCGGAGCGCCAGCAAGCTCTCGTCCCTGGGGTTCTCAGTGGTGAGAGCCGACTCTCTCTCTAGGGGTGTATGTGTTCTCCCCTCACCCCATCCATCCGGCCCCCCAAAAGGCTCCTGACCCAGGCAGCGGGAGTTTGCGGGGAATTCCCACAAAGTGGTTCTCGAGAGGTGGCGGGCGTCCTCTGCGTTTCCTCTAACTGGCCCGTCGCGGACGGAGCGGTCACCTGTGGGTTTCTCCAGAGCACAACTGCTCTGAAGGCACAAGAGAAGCACGGCGTGATGGCGACCCTCAGACTCCACTCCACCCCTGTGAGGCGTCCTGGACGACCCTCACCCGCCTGGCTGCACACCGTGACCGGGGTGTGACCGGGCGTGAAAATTGCAGTGGCCT
>PVKZ01005033.1:0-46220 GCA_004027375.1 Macroglossus sobrinus | reverse complement strand
CGGCTCTGACGCCCTCGTGCTGTGCGGCCCGGGCCGGCCGTCAGCGCCTCTGCCCCTCACTTCAGGTCTGTAAAGTGGCACCTGCACGTCCGTCACGCCCGCTCCAGTGGTTCCCCAAAGGATCCAGCGAGCGACCGTGGGTGCCAGTGCTCAGTCCGTTGTCAGGTGGCCCGCACACGTAAGGGACTCTGTTCTTTGTAAGAGGGGGGAGGGACTGTGCCAGCTGGGGTCCTCCCCCAGCCCCCAGAGCCCCCCGAACAGATCCGTCTCAGCGACATGCCAACACATGGACGACAACGTGAGCGTGAGAGCTAATAACCGGATCAGAGACGACGGCGAGGGGGGAGGCCAGCCTGGGAGACGTGTTATGAGCTGATCAGAAAGGAGGAAAGAAATAAAGTCATTAGCTTAATTAAGGGGCAGGCGAGAGAATGATGGAACGCGTCTCCCGCAAAACCAAATTAAGCATTTAGGAGATATTAAAAATGCATTTGAACTCCTCTGGTGATGCAACTCTAATAACATTTCCGAGATGTAGTCAGCTATCAAGCCAGTCTGACATGGAGACAGGTACCATTTCTCACTTCCAAACCTCCCCACTGAATCACCTGACTTCTTGTCCCACCGTCTTCTAGCCACACCCCCCTCCGCCCAGGGCAGCATGTTACAGACACAACCCTGTGGCTTCGGGCAAACGTGTCCGATGCTTACGCCTTCTCAGGACCTCGATAGCTTTTAACGTGGTCAGATTCTGGGTCATGCAGAATGACTCTTGTCATGTGACTCTCGTCACATGACTCAGCACCTGTGATTGATTTTACGATCGCCCGTATGGACGGTAGTAACAGATTGCTGGCATTTATCAAACACTGACTATGTGCCAGGCGCTTTTCTAAGCGTAGATTGTCCCTGAACTCACGTACGCTCCGTGTTAAATGAATTCTTTCACTACTGTGATTACTATTGCAGATGAGAAGATTGAGGCGTCAGTATTTCCATCATTATCATCTTATCATATACTTAAGGAAACTGTGAGTGAAAAATGTCACAGGCTGAGGAGAATGAGATCAGAGCATCCTTAACATAAATCATGTGTGTGATTTTATAGACATTTAAATAGAGAAAAATGGTGGGGGTCGATGGTCGAATGGATGTGATGAGCTCAGAAAAATTAGTGCCACAAAAACCAGTCCCCTATTTGTATAATCCATCAGTGAAACCATCAGCGAGTCCAGTTAGCTGTGTTCCCAAAGGACACCCTGAATCTGCTCATGTCTGTTCCTCTCCGTGTGGTCACCCGGGTCTTGAGTGGCAGTGAAGAGGGGACAGAGCCTGAGGGGACCCGTGGTGTGAGGGGCCTGGAGGAGCTTTGTGGGACGTCACCTGGGCCTTAAAGACTGGACTGAATTTGAATGTGTCCTTAGGAGAATTCAAGGTGTGGACGTCACATGAGTAGGGGGTGGGGAGGATGGGGGTCAACAGGCTTAGGGAAAAGGGCGGGGCCTGAGGCCACTTCTCCCTCTGCGTGACGAGCCCACAGGAGACTCATGATCTCGGGGGGGAGAGGGCTAACCCGAGGGCCCGGATGAATCCTGACACTCAGGTGACGCCATCGAACCTCGCGCTTTCTCCCTCCATCCCACGGCTCTGCCTTCCTGTGTCACCTTCACTCCCAGGCGGCTCCTGGGCACACGGCGGCCCCAGGCAACACCAGGCTCACGTCCTCCCAGCTGAGCGACCCCGAGGGCAGACGGTCTCTTTGCCGGCAAGTCCCGCAGAACCCTTGGGACCTCACCTGGCTCAGCCTCCTCCACTCAGATCTCCATCCCCGAACCGACCCTGGGGCCAGGGGATGAAATAGTCTTAAGACGGAGCCGCGGGTCCCTTTTGAAACCGGAAGACGCGATGCCACATGAATCGGCGAGCCGAGCACGAAGAAGGTGCCGTCTCTACAAAAGAAAATTGAGATCATGTCAGCAGGAAAAGGGGGAGATCAAGGCTGGGGAGGCAAAGGCGATGCCTTTCCATCACGGGAGCTGAGCGGGGTGCAGGAGGTGGTTCCGCGTGGTTTGAACTCCCGGCCAGCCCGGAGAGCGCAGGCTTGTTTTCTGAAGACTGAGGGGAAGGCTAAGCCTAACACGGGGACAGAGGAGAATTTATGATAGGACAGGCTGTCTGCCCCACACTCCGCACATGAAGCCCGGCTTAACTGCTTATGGTCCTGGATGGACCTCTCACTCTTTAGCTCGAGGAGAGGAAAAACTGCATAGACAACCCGCTTCCTCGCCTTGGCGTGCTGAGCCTCTGAGGAGGTTACTTAACCGCGCCCAGCAGGGATTCCCCAGATACAATCAAAGCGTGGTGACCCCTGGCAGGCAGGGGGCTGCTGCAGGCGGAGCCAGGGAGAGGGCAGGACTCATCTTGGGGGCTCTCCAGGTTGCGGGCGACACAGCAGTTTAGCAACGTGGCATGGGGACTTCGAAGTCTTCAGAACTCTTCCCCCAAGTCCCAGCCCTGAGAGATGTTCTCTCCTACCTCGGGTGTCAATGAGAACAGGGAAGTCGCTTTCTTGCTTGGCATCTGGGCTCCCTGGGAACCCCAGCCAGGACCCGCACACCTGGAGCTGGGAGGCAGAGGCGTTGGGTGTTAGCGGTTCTGGAGAATGGCTCATCCACGCTGGGCTTGGATGGTGGAGGGGCGAATGCAGGCCCGTTCTGGGGGAGCTCAGAATCTCGTAGGAAGGGAGGGAGACAGAGAGAGTTATGATTACCCTCTAGATCATGGACCAAATCTGGCCCGCTGCCTGTGTGACCCACAAACTAAGAAGGCTTTTTACATTTTTCAATGGTTGAGAAAAATAATCAAAGAATAAATAGTATCTTGTGACAGGTGGCAATTCCATGCAAGTCAAATATCAGTGTTTTTAAATAAAGTTTTATTGGCACACGGCCCTGCTCATTCATTTCCGTATCAATCTGTGGCTGCTTTTGCAGTTCAACAGAACTGAGGAGCAAGTACAGACAGCGTGCTTCCCTAACCCGGAAACATTTTTACAGGAAGTTTGCTGACCGTCGCTTTAGAGAGACAGGTCACGTTCAAACAGAAGCAAAGATATGAAGAAGAAGGTGAAGCTTTCAGTGCAATATGGTGTGTGATCTGGGTGTGGAGATGGGATGGATTATAATAGGAGGAGGGAAGGTGAGAGGCTACAGATTTAGAGATTTATTTCCCCATTTTACAGATGAGGACCAAGAGGCCAAGGGGTGGAGCTGGAATTTTAAGCCCAGTCTGACTGATTTCACAGCTCAATTCTTTCCCACGTCCCTATCCCCAGCTTTAGAAAGTTTAGAACAACCAGACACAAATTGTAAAGAGGCCTGAATGCCTTCCTGATGAGTCCTACCTAATTCTGCACCTAGCCTAGCCAAAGCCTGGGAGTAGGAAAGTCACATGACCCAAGCCAGGAATATACAGTAATTGTCAGCAGTTTGAGAAGAAGGAGAGAAGTGATGTTGAGCAGAACAGTTAGGAGACCAGGCCTGAAGCCCGGGGCAGAGCTCGTGTGGGTGTGATCAAGGGGCAGAGGCAGCAGGGTCGGTGGGGGAGATGGAGGAGCGAGTTTAAGAAGAAGAATCTGGTGCAGGAGATGGAAGAGACACAGCTTCCCCGATCTGAGTCTGGGAAGCTGGAGGGAGTGGAGGAGGACGAGGCCGGTTCCGGAAGATGCTGAGCTGCACTGCACGCGGTCTGTGCTGCTTGGAGTGATGACAGGCCGTCCAGGGGGACATCCAGCGGACTGTGCCCAGCCCCCACACTAAGCTGCTTTGACCTTGGGCGGCAGAGAGGCAGAGAGGCGGGAAGGATTTTCAGAGAGAAGAAAGCTAAGGAGTGAGCGTGTGACGAGAGGAAGGCACGGGAGCTAGGACAGAAAACAAAGCAAAACAGAACAGAACTCCGTGTGTGATCGAAGCCGAGTGGCAGCCTCATGAAGCACGACACTCACAAACCTGGGCCGGACCGGGCGACGGGGACGCTCAGAGCTGACGCCCCAGCTTCGGGAAGCAGCAGAGTTTTAGATGCAGGGGGTATGCGTGCAGGATTGTCTGACGTGACTTTGTCAAGTAGAATATTAAATATTTTTAAAAAAAATCTTTTAGTGTTTACATAGTGACAAGAAAATCTGGAGAAGCCGGTCAAACGCATCGAGGGCTGGATCCAGCCTGTCGTCTCCGACCTAAGAAGGCCCTTGGGACGTGACACCTTCACGGGGTCCACTCTCCCGTCCCTCCTGAACCACGTCCCCCCTCGCCTGTCCTTCCTCTGGGGACTCACGAGCGTGTCCCTAACACAGCGAGCTTTTGCCCGTCGCCGCCTACTGCTGAGGTGACAACCTTCCTGGGTGTTTCACATTCGAGGCATAATAGATGCGAGAAGCAGCAGAAATCCAACCCTCGCAAAGACCAACACGCACAAGACGAGCGAAGAATGGCATTGTCGGTGACGACGACGGAACAGAGGGGACCAGGTTAATTTAATGGTCCATGGCTCCTCTGACAAAGGTTCCGTCCACCCTTCTCCGCCCAGCGGGAGGGAGCAGCTCTCACACTTGCTGAGAAGCAAATCCGCGTCCCAGAGGGGGTGCCACTGGAATTCAGGGAATCCTGGGAGCCCCGAGGGTGGTGATGGAGACGCTTCTGGGGCGAGGAGCCTGTCGAAGAGGAGGCACGAAGACGTGTGGGACTCGCACGGGTTCTTGGGAAAACACTTCAGAGAGGATGCTGGGGTGTGCTCACTCGCTGAAACACGCCTGTGCTGTTTTTCTCGTCTCATTTTCATTGTCTCTCCTGTTCCCAGCTTTGACTTGCCTGTGGGGCCACCCCTCTCGGTCCCTCGGGTCCAAATCGGGGCCTCACTCTCTCAGCTTCCAGGATGAGCTTGGGACTCGGGTCTGGCCCGTCAGCTTTGCTCTTCCTCTTGACCGCGGTGATGGGCAGGTGACACAGCACAGGGTTCGCGATCCCAAGACTTCGAGTAGGTTTTCTGGAAAGGACAAGCTCCCGTTCCGGTTCGGCTGCTGGGAGGACCCCATGAGCCTCCAGGGCACCAATTCGAATGCTAATGTCCCCTCAAGGACACACCCAGGGGTAACGTTTTTTACCAGCTCCCTGGGCATCCCGTAGCCCAATCCACTTTGACATCAAATGAACCATCACACAGAGAGCTCGATTTAGGGTGAGAGTTGCAGAGAGAGAGGGAGAGAGAGAGAGAGGGAGAGAGAGAGAGAGAGTGAAGGAGAGACACATTTCGATGTGATGATGTCGTTTGGGTTCTCACTCGTCTTTATGACCGCGTGAACGTGGCCCGAAACGCTTCTCGTGCGTAAGCCAATTGGAATCAGGTTCTTTATCACTTGCGATAAATAACGACCCCCGATGAACTCACAGAGCCGTGAAACCGGCACTTAAGCGGTGGCCTGCTGTCGAAGGCCTGCGCCCAGCGTGATTCGGAGAAGGGACGCGTGCCCAGGGACCCCCGTCAGGGCAGGTGTCGAGTTCCTCCCGCCTGGAGACGCTCGGGCGTGTTCGCACACTCACCCACCACCTCAGGTTCCCGGGGGCCTGCGGGCGTCTCATCCGCCACGGGCCCTCTCCAGCGGCTCTTCCGGGAGGAACTTTCTAGAGGAATTGCTTTCAGAAAACACTCGTCTTCCGTGAATGCCATCCAAGATGCCCCAGCGGCTCAGAGAGCTTCATTCCTGATGCGAATTTGAAAGCGGCTCATGCAAACCTAATTCTCAGTCTACAGACGACCTTAAAACCATTAGCAAGACCCGCATTGGGTCGACCTGTGATTCTGTCCGGGATGTGGGCATGAAGGGATGTGGGGGAAGGGTAGATCTTCCCCATCCCCCCCCTTATCCCCCCAACCCCGGAAGTTCAAAGACTTTTATCATTTTTTTTTTCCCCTTAGCCTTTATATTCCCGGAACAAAGTGGCTCGTTTTGATCTGTCCTCGCGTGGCGTTCCTGCCCTCGCCTCCTCGATCGCACCCCATCTCCTCCTCGCCGTCTCTGGCTTCTTCATGTCTCTTTAAAGACAGGCTCAGAACAATATTCCCAGAGATCAGAGAACCCGGCTTTTATCCTCCCCCCATTGATGTTAAGAAAAAAAAAAAAACTGTGATCATGATTCAAATGACTCGTTCTGAGGGGTTTGTATCAGGATCGAAGCCCAAAGTCATTCATTCATTCCTTCCTGCTTCACGCCTTTACCGAGTTATTCATTAAGAAATTAGGGAGAGCCCACTGCTTGCCCAGGCTTGTGACGGGAGGCCCTTTGGGAGATCAGACGGGGCGAGAAGTTATTCTCGTCCCTCTGGGGGTGTGTGTGTGTGTGTGACACAGCTGGTGATGCCAGGCCTGCTTACGAGAAGCCACTTAAATGACGTCTTTCGCTAGAAATTCACGGACAACACGGAAGTCTGTGTTCACCTATCATCTCGCCGATTCTCACAGCAATTGCGTTTTCGTAGGGAGGGGTTCAGAGTCAGGAAGTGGGGGGTGCTCAGGACTCCCACGCAAGTCACCTGTCTCCACGTTCACGAGCCGTTACACCCCCTTCCCCATCACCTGGGGAAGGTCTTCCCTCTGGGGTTCTGTGACGTGACAATAAAGGACCGTGAAGATCTAAACTCGGAGGTGAGGTACAGCCGGACGTAAGGGTGAGGATAGAGAACTCCCACAGCACGGGGACCTAAGGAATCGCATTCATGGGTCTGGAATGGGCTGGTGCCTTCCATATCAACTCAGTTCTCGGAGACGGCTGTTTCTCTCGCGGTGCCTACCTTTGATCATTTCCTCCTCATCTAAACATAGATCTCCCCTCGTCTACTCTCCGCTCAAATTTGAATGACCCTCGCCTTTGGGTCCCCCAAGTGGGCACACGGTGGTGGGTCCCCGGCCACTCACTCCACTAAGATTTCCGCGCTTCTGAAATTGGTCCAAAGATGATATATCAGCCAGTCTTGGGCATTCAGGGCCAGCCCTGCGATTTCTGGAAAAGTCGGGGAAGGCACGTTCTCGTCTTTCTAGGATTGTGAGTTGGTGGGAGGTGAGCACGTGGTGGCTCTGGGCCATCTAGTCACCGTGCAAGAAGAGGTGGTCTGAGAACTGTCACACAGAGGGAAGCAGAGAGGGAGGTGAGCCCGACGAGTGACCAAAGACACCCAGCTCCCCTCACAGCCCTGGACTTTCCATCACATGAGCCAGCGACGTCCCCCTACCCCCCGTGTGGAACCCAGCTCGAGCTGTGTTTACGTCACCTGCAAGCAAAGCGGCTTGACTAATATTCCTGTCCGCACGCAAAGCAGCTCCTGGGGCCACAAGCTCCGTTCTCCCTTCCTTCTGAGTTGTCTTCCTTCAGCAGCGGCCCCTTTGCCAGAGTTTCACAAATTCACTGCGCTTAGAGCTTCTGGGGGACGGGAACCCCATCCGCTTCATTCTCCACTTAATGCCGGGGGACCGTGCCATCCTTCCTCAGCGCTGGCTGACATGACTGTGAACAATCATTCTAGGGTTTGAATACCCTGACATAGTATCGCAAGTCATTTATTACTAAAAACAGTCAAACTAACCAATGTACTAGTTCGTGAATTACTCACCTTTTGATAACGTACGCCAGAGTCAAACTCATCGCTGTAGCATCACTGTTACTCACATTTCAAGATGCTTTCTTGAATGGGAACCAAAGAGTGTATGGGACACTGCAAAATAACCTAATAGCCCAGAGCCTTACAAACTACGAGACAGCCCGTAGTGAACAGCCACGGCTGAGTTACATTTTTATATTTGTCGAAATCACTTATTATAGCAGCGATCTCTGGGGGATTTTATCACATACAGTCATGCAAACTAGAGAATGTTTGATGCTAATTTTAAATATTAATGTCATATTTTTAAAACATCCGAAATGGCCAATTTAATTATTTCTTAGTGAACAGTGCCAGAAATGTTAACACGTGTGCAGGTAGGAGTAACTGTCACCGCAGTTGTGACACAGAGCTTGTACCCACATGTGGAAAGTCCCCTGCTGCTGCCCCCCTTGTCGTCACAGCCCCTCTCACTCTACGTTCCTGGATGCTGCAGGAGCCATGCTCTGTCCCTCCAATTTTCCTTTCCCAGAATGTCACTTACATGGAACCCCACAGCAGGCGACCCAGACTGGCTGTTCCACTCAGAGTGAGCTTCGTCCCCATGGTGTGCTACCCCAAGCATCCTTTCCCTCTGACGGGTGAGTCGGAATCCACGGTGTGGACGTCCCGTCATTCATTCATGTACCCGTTCACCTACTGGTGGACGTTTGGGTCGTTTCTAGCCTTTAGCTTGTATAAATGAACCTGCGATGAACATTTGGGTCAGTCTTTCTCGTAGACACAGGTTGGCACTTCCCTGAGGTAAAATGTATTCGTGGAATGCCTGGATCGGAAGAAGCTTACGGTTAGCTTGACACGAGGCTGCCTTTTCCCCAGAGGGGCTGTACCCGCACCATCCCGCATTCTCGCCGGCAGTAGGGGAGGGGACTTGTCACTCACTCTGTGTGGCGATTAGCACTTGATGTAATTATCTTACTTAATGATGCTGAGTGTCTTTCCATGTCCTTTTTCCTCACCCACGTGTCTTCTGGGATGAATTTGTATTTCTTCAAATCTCTTGCCCACTTTTATTGAATGATTTTCTTATTGTTGAGTTTTAAGAGCTCTTTACATAGTCTGGAAGTCTGTTCTTTGTCGAATATGTGACTCATAAATATTTTCTCTCAATATTTCATTCTCTTCACAGTGTCTTCTGCAAAGCAATAGCTTTTTAAATTTGGATGAAGTCTAACTTGTCAATTTTTTTCTTCTAAGACTTGTACATTTGGTATCCTATCTAAGAATATTTACCTGTTTTAATAAACAACTATTAATACCAAAAAAGAGAATATTTTGCTTAAGCTTAAGAGAAGATTATAAAAAAAATCTCTCTCTTTTTCTAGAAGTATCACGTTTAGTTATACGAGTTAATTTTGTATAAGGTATGAGATACAGGTTGATGTTTATTTTTTTTTGGCATACAGAGAGATGTCTAATTGTTCAACCACTATTTGTTTTAAAACCTCTAACCAGACTGAAAAAGAAATCAAAGAGAAGACACAAACTACCACTAATAAGAAAGACGAGCATAGTATCAGAAGTCCCGTGGGCATTAAATGGAATTTACGTACATACATTTCGTCTTAAACAAAATGGACCAATTTCTCTAAAGGCACAAACCAGCTAAATATACCCAAGAAAAACAAGATACCTTTATCCTGCCATATGTATTGCAAAGAATTTAAGAGGAGAGAAATAACGTATTAAATTTACCTAGATATTCACCATTTCTGTTGCTCTTCCTTCATTCCCGATTTTCCAAGTTTCCTTCTGTTATCATTTCTCTTCTACTCTGAGATTGTCTAAGGACTGGAATTTTAAAAGAAGAACAATATGTGTTTAGAGCATCTTTCCTGCTCTCTCCTTTCAGTATCTCTCCTGCTTCTCATTTGCTTGGACCAGGAATACATGGCTGCTCTCGAAGCGCTTTCTGTCCAGCCCTAGCGTCAAATTCTAGGATTTGGGCGGAGTTTGAGTTTTCCGGCTTACAGAATCAGAAGCAGCAAATAATTCCAGAAAACTCTCTGCTGGAAACATATACTCTGAGTTGTTTCTTTCTCCAATCCGCCTGCCACCATGAACTCTTTTGGGTCCTTAGAGAGCTGTTCTGTGCATTCTCCCTGGGGTTTTAGTTTCATTCGATGGACGATACAGGTGGACTCTGCTGTGTCCCTTTACCCCAGACCTTAGGAGCTGTCTGCCTCCGTGTCTCGTCTGTCCTTATCAAACATAAGCGACCTCGCGACAAACTTTTCCCCTCGCTCCCACGCTTCCCAAACTATGTCCTGCAAACCAGGATACGAATTTTTACATGCATCGTATAATTTCATACTCACGGCAACCCTGAGACATACGCAACCTTACTTTCATTTTATAGAGTTATTACTTGACGTCACGCAGTTAATAACAGATGGACCAGGATTCGAACTCGGGTATGGAGACACTTTCCTTGTGTCGGGGATGTAAACCTTCTATATAAATGTTCACCACTGGAATTCCTTTTTAGCTCCTTATTACAGAAACAAAACAAAACAAAACAAAACAAAACAAAACAGGCTCAGGGAAGTGACGTCACGCGTCAGGATTCAAACCACAGACTTGAAAGCTAAGCTCCACGTGACCCCTCTGTGGCTAGACGTGGAAAAAAAAAAAAAGGCCCGACAAATATTTGTTGCACAACAGGGATTTTCTAAAGGAAAAAATGTTTTTCAATGCATTTCGGTGCAAAAACGGGGATAGTGTTTGAGATGGCCAGGGCTCTGCTCGCTAACTCACACAGGGTGGGTGCTGGGCTCTCCACGGATGCGTCCCCCTCCGTGTGTCACTGATTACGACATCATCACCGGTTCTCCATGTCCTAAGTGTTTTCAGCTGGGGCTGCCACATCGCAACGTCCGTGCTGCCCTGAGTTCTCCATATTTCCCAAGCAAGGGCGAACTAAAAGGCCTTGGAGGGTTCTTCCCTGTCCGGTAGCCTTCCGATTCTCCAGGCACACTGAGCCCGGAGCCACGTGGCTGGCTGTCCTCGGGATGGAGGAGAGAAATTCATCGGAAACGTACATGACTCCATTCCAGAAGCTGACCCTCCCCCCACACGGGAACCCATTCACCATGGCCTTTGAGTCCTTCAGGTGGGATAAAGATGTTACCACAATAACCAGCTACGAAACGAGAGTAAATATAGTGGCCTTGCCTCCGAGAGCTTTCTACAGCCGAGGAGATGATAATAAAGACGGAAAGTGTACTGTGACCCCATCATGCTGTATTTCCATAACAACGCAGCTCTGTGGCTCCAGGGGGCAAGGAATCCGGCAAGAGATGTATAGATGTTTTATTTATGTGCAGATTTTTTTTGTGTGTTAAAGAGGGGGAAAGGGGTTCTCTCAGGAGCATCGTCTTAGGTAATTGATGGAGAAAATAAGTTCACCAAACGGATCAGCCTTTGGAAATCAGCCTCTTTTCATCGGTTGATTCTCAAACTGATGAATCTTAATATAAATAATATGTATTTATATTAAATATAATTAATAATATATATTTATAGGAGAGAGAGAAATTGAGAGAGAGAGAGAGAGAGAGAGAGAGAGAGAGAGAGAGAGAGAGAGAGACTCAAACAAAACATACTTCATGGAAATAGAACTCTCTAGAAGAGTTTCTTGGTATCTCAGAAACGTCTGGCCCTCTCCTCTGAGCCGTTCCTTTTGTGTCTTTCTTTCTTTCTTTCGGAGGTTTTCATTGAGTGAACGCAGAGGCCGTTCGGATGTGCCCGGCCAATTTAGTTTCTACCCTGAAGAGACCCAAGCACACGCACGCACTGTTACCGCCGCCAATTGCAGGAGGAAACAAATACAGAATTTTGTAAAGCAGATTTGAGAATAATCAAACCCAAAGGCTGGAAGCGAGGTGGATTCTCATCCTGTAAATAGACAGTCTCGGAAAGACTTTTCCCGAAGACCAAGAGCTTGTGGATTCCAGAGGCCCCGAGACCCATGACAAGACGAGAGAAGCGTGTGACACGTGCTCAGCAGTGGGATAATGAGAGGGCTCCATGCTGTGTCCGTCCAGGGTCACCCCACCTTTCCCTAAGACCTCTCCTCGGTAGCATTAAGGCCACCCGGAGCTTTCAACGTTGACGCCCTAGAGGTCTTTCGCTTGGCACATGGCCGAGGAGATTTTATAATCACAAAGACAACTTTTAAACAACAAGAGAAATAAAATGCTCTGGCAACAACCCCGAAAACAAGAACTTTACCCCCACTGAGCTTTCTGGGTTTCCGGTGGCAGGTGGGGGGGGTCACAGATGGCGGAGATGAAGTCACCAGCTGAGGGACAGAGACAGCCGGGTACCAGAGAAACAACAACAACAAAATAGACCCGCACACAGCCCGGTGTCCCAGGCTCTGAGACCCAAAGTCCAGTTAGACGTAGGTCCGATGGCTGACACCCTTGGAGGGCCAGGCCTGAGGCGGGGGGTGGGGGGCAGAATGTCAATGGGTCCAAAAATGTGACGAGGACCATGCTCTGCTTTCCATGGGGTTCACTTCTATTTTATCATTTTCCTCCAGCATCGATTTACTTGACATGCACTTTTATGAGAGAGTTGGGGCAGGTTAATGTGAAACAATATATTTTTCAAAGAAGAAGACCGAAAGCAAATGAAAATGTATTTATTGCGTTCCTTGCCTTTCTAATTTTGTGGTGTTAATGTGTGTGTGTGTGTGTGTGTGTGTGTGTGTGTGTGTGTGACTGCTGGGTCGCTTTGTATGCGATTAGACCAAATCTGTTTAAAATTATGTGGTGATCTATGGACAGACAAACTCACTTTCTAATTTTTCCAAACGACGTCTATTCCTGATAATATTTATGTATCAAACATCATTCTCCGTCCACTCTCCCATGTTTAAAGCGCTCTCTTAGGCATGTGAGGGTGTAAATGAAGATGAATGAGGTACAATTTTTGCACTCAAAGCATTCATTCCGCATGGATTAGGATAAAAGCAACATGAGAATGAGTAAGCAGAATAAAAGGTAGAATGTAATAAATGCCGTAAGATGTTTCAATACATGACACGTTTGTTTAACCAACTGAATTATTAAGGACCATGTATCATCGGGCGTAGAGCTGCCTGTGCTCAATGGAGAAATTAATGAGTAAATGAAGTAATGACCTATCTAGATGAGATTCTACGGCAGTTAAGAGGAGGTTGACATTATTTCTCTGGAAAGGGAGTCAGGGAGAATAAAATGGGGGTGTTGCCCTTTGAGCCTTGATTGTGGAGATCTGAGTCCTGGGAGAGGAAGAGAGGGCTTTCGAGGACAAGAGGACCACGTGATGCACGCTCAGCAGTTGGATGATGAGAGATGTGCTAAGCCATCCCGTTCTGCTGAGCGACTATCCCAGTGTACATCGAAACACTTAGGAACAAAAATAAAACTAAGCCAGGCTCTTGCTGCCCAGGCAGGATTAGCAGAATGTGGGGCGCAGCCCTCCCCTGGGAAGCGGTTTGCCTCGCGAAGCGAGCCAGGTCCTGGCAACATCAAAGTCAGCCAGAGTGACCTTCTTAAACGATGGACAAGCGACCTAACTCTCTGGGCCTTGGTTTCCACGTCCATAGCAACGGTGTCACTGGTATCTATATTGCAAGGATCATTCTGAGGATTATGGGATGGTAGGTCTATGGATTAGCTGGCGTGTCATAAACACTTGATACATATTGATCATTTTGTTAAAAATAATAACAGCAATAAGAGCAGACATTATTTAGCCAGGTGTGGCTAAACATCACAATGTGAGAATCATCATTTGAATTCTACTGAGCTTATGTAATTATAGATAATAAGACATCTAAACAACTTGCCCATTAAGTTCATTCTCTATTTCGTGATTTACCTCACGCATCGATCCGCTCAGCTGCATCTGGTTAGAAACGTTATAAACACTGTCATCACCAGAGATTTAGTGCATTTCATGGCGACGAACATAAAACCAAATGTTTTCGAAGGAATCAAGCTCAAGAAGAAAACAGGAAGTCAGCCCAGTGCGTGAGTGAAGGGGAGCAAATGTTCTGAAACCACATGGAAGTTCAAATCGCTTTTCAGTCACTTATTATTTTCGTGACTTTGGATAAATTACCTAAGCTCTCTAAGCTTTGATTTACTCATTGCAAAAGGATGATGATGATGATGATGATGGTGATGATGATTAATATTAATAGTGATGGTGATTGATGATGATGATGGTGATGATGATGGTGATGATGATTTTGATGGTGATGATGGTGATGGTGATGATGATGGTGATGATGATGATGATGATGGTGATAATGGTGATAATGGTGATGATGTTGATGATGGTGATGATGATTAATATTGATGGTAATGATGATTGATGATGATGATGGTGATGATGATGATGATGATGATGATGGTGATGATGATGGTGATGATGATGATGATGATGATTTTGATGGTGATGATGGTGATGGTGATGATGATGGTGATGATGATGATGATGGGATGGTGGTGATGATGATGATGATGGTGATGATGATGATTTTGATGGTGATGGTGATGATGATGGTGATGATGACAGCCACAACATCAACAAACAACACTACAGTAATGAACACCTGCTTCATAGAATCACTATTTAAAGTTCCTAGGACATAGTAAGAATTATTATTATTTGTCGTTGTCTTATTTCTCTGTGTGTATTCTCCTTAATAGTTTTAACACCAGGTGACCAGGACTTGTGGGAAGGATGAATTTCCACATGTGATGATAGAGGGGAGAATGTTTCTTTTGCTGCCGGAAAGAAAATGAAGCCCGATCCCAGGTATCCTACCAGCTCATGGTCTGACCTTGACTCCTTCATTTATTAAAGCAGAAGTTAGACTAGGGAAGTTCCATCTTCAAGTCTGTCCTGTTAGGATGCTGTTCATTTACTCTGTGAAATTTCTCACCAACTTGCGTCTGTGTCTATCCTAAGAGACAATTTGAAAAATCAATTAATTAAAATCAATACACCATTTCACATATTTATTTTGTTCATGTAAAGAACAAAAAAACCCATACAAAATAGTAAAAAAACAAAAAGAGTCAAACCTTTGTCTTAACGAAGGCTGTCATGAAGGAATATTTTTTTTCTCCTTTAACTCTGGTTCTGGCAGATATTTGGCAGCAAGGGTAGAGACCGTTTAAGTTGTTTACTGAGGTTTTGACTTAGAAATGACACCGAGTGTGTTGGGTGGACTCAGACTAACTCTTGAAATAGCTGTTAGCTCTGAGGATTGAGAGCCACCCCAGAACCGTTGGAATACCCCTAGATATTACTGATGGAGATGATTTGGAGAGCATATTTTTAGAACGGCCGCACAGACTCGGGAGTGAGGACGTTCAAGCATCCCCAGCCACTGGAGAATGAAACGCATCTGTTTTCTCGGAAGCCAAATGGCAGAGGCGTAGTCTGTCTCGCCTTCTCGGCGCATTTGGAGTGGCGCCTGGACCCTGTGGTGTGCCGCGCACCTTCGCTACTTTGATGCTCAGACAAAGCTCCGTGGGAAGCCGGAGCTGCGCGCAGACAAAGGATGGGCTGTTTTGAAGCAGAACCTTGGACAGCTCACACGAACCGCGTCCTCAGTAATCCTCATGGCTGTCCAGGCCAGATGAGGCGGAGGCGAAATAAAACATCCAGGGGACAGCAGTCCCTAAATTTAGCATCCTAGGTGCCTCGCTTGCCTCACCCTAGTTTTACCCTGTGGCTGGCTACAGTTTATTTGTTCATTCGGTGACCCTTCACTGAGCGCCTAGTGAGTGCTTGCCACTGTGCTCCATGCCGGCAAAACTAATGAAACAGTCCCTCTCCTCCTCCAGGGGCTGTGTCCCTCCAGGGAACCGCGAGCCAAGAGGACCAGAATCATTTGCAGAGGCGGAAGCATTTCGAGAGGCAATTTGGGGAAGAGAGCGGGAGGGAGAACGTGGCTGCATTTGTGGACCACACTCAGGAGGATAAAGCTTTTCGAAGCTCCCTGATTATGAAAAAAAAAAAAGTGTGTGCTGTTTGCCGCTGTAGACAGAGCTCTGTAGTTATTTGTTAAATGGACGAAAGGTTTTCTGCCACGCGTGACCGTTAAGCCCCTGGATTTTCAAAAAGAAGGGTAGCTTTTCCCACTTTGCATTATACGCATCACTCTGGTGGCCTTCCAGAGGATGGATTAGAGAGAAGACAGACTAAACCCAAGAAGACCCCATTATAAGATGATTGCGGTGGTGAAAGTGAAAAATTATAAAGGTCGCTATCGACCCAAACTGGGCAGGAGCGACAGGGTATGAGAAACTGACAGATGTTTGGTAGGAGATGTAGATTTTGTGAAGGTGATTCAGTGGGGGACCGCCTTGAGTCCGCAGTGCCTGAGAGACGTCTAAGTAGGGGTGACCAGGGCAGTAGTCACGGAGGAGAGCCAGAAATCCGGGCTGGTGAGGGCAGATCTGTTTCCAGAAACCGTTATGGTCTCCGTGGAGTCACGTGTGCCCTCTCCCGAGTACACTAGCAGGGGCTTGGGGTGTAGAGAGATGCCCATAAGGAAGAACAGCAAAACTAGGGGACCCACCCATGCCAAGTACATCTCGACTCACAGAGTAAAGGTGTTGGGTCAGGTACTCTCTTCATTTTTTCCGAATGTTATGTTCTTTGATTATTCTAATTCAGGGGTCAGCAGCCTAATGGGTAGAGAGGCAAGGTAAGTTTTTCTCGATTATTGAAGCTGGCCAGGTAAAAACCGCCATCATTTATTTGGATAGTGTATGTTCAACCTCATCTCCAGAAAGAGCATATGCACACAAAACAGAGAGAGTACCATAAATGTGCACTCCTTATCTCCAGGAAAGTGTTGCCCCATGAAAATGTAGACACTAGAAGATGTCCTTCAGGGCAGCTGAAGATGCCACATCACGTCCTCTTGGTCCAGTTCTTATGTAAGCTGGGGGACAGAGCCACGCCAGTGCCCAGGCGTTTTGCGATGACAGCGTGCCATTTTTGTGCCTTGGGGTCTTTTTTTTTTAAAGTTGTGAGAAGAACTGGTTTGCATACAAGGGAGGTCTAAAACCCCAGTGGGGGACCCCTCCACCCATGTGGGACGGGAGCCTGTGGATAAGGGTCCCACCCTCTCACTTTCCCGGTGGGGGGTTCCAGGAGGCATTCTGTCTGCTTCCCAGAGGTTAGAGAGAAACCGAACCCTCATTGCCTCTGGCAGAAATAGTGACAATGTGGAATGAACGGCTTCAACAGACCTCCAATGTCAAGTCAGGGTCAAGTTCAGGAAGGAGTGGGACCCCAAGACATGAACTTGAGAGATATTTGGGTGGATGCGTCCATCAGACTCACACCCCTGGGTTTCCCTGACCTCTCTGGGGAAAAGGACAAAGCATCTTTCCTGTCATTGGCGGAGAACGGCCCCCTCTCTCCGGGAGACGGACGCTTCTCAAAATAAGGCTGCTCCCCAAAGATCCCTCTCGCCTCCCCTCGCCGCTCCCACGCCAGTGACGAGACCACCTACGAGCCTCGGCACAGGGAAAGAGAAGTAGAAGGTTCTTCCAGAGAATAAGAACCTTGCTCACTAACAGAGCGTGGGGCCTGGCTGGCACGCACCAGCGGAAACCTGGAAACTGTGTGAAAATCAGGCCTCGGTGAGCTCGGACCACGTGGAACAGAGCGTAAGTGTGTGGCGGTGAATTCATCCACGTGGGAGCACTCCCTTGTGACTTGGACTTCATCATGTAGTGGGACACTTGGATCTGGTCCTGTGAAGCTTCTGGAACGATTTCTTGAAGCCTGGGTATGACGACGGACTACAGTAGGTTCGTTAGGGATAGCAGAGTACCGTGAAATCAACAGTGGGGTTGAAGGCAGTAGATGGAATGGGATGGGATGGGATGGGATGGGATGGGATGCCACTGAGTGCCCTCCACCCGACCGCCTCCCTGGGGGGACTCAGAGGCTGTGCCTTCACCGTCCAGTTGGGAATACAGCACGGAGGGGACATAGCATGACCAGGAAGCGCAGTGGCTGTTGACCTCTGTAGGACAGGGTTCACTGGGGTGGACAGGGTGGAACCAGGCTCCAGAATTCCAGAAACCAGCTGGCGGCACCTCGTCTCAGAGGGAGTGTGGACAGCAAAGCCCGGATGGTGACCAGAGTTCTCTGATTCACAGGGACCCGTCCGAATGGCCGCTGGGATGATGACACTCGTAGGGGTGAGACGCTTGGGAAGCTGACTAAGGAATCGCCTGACTTGTGCAGTGGGACGGAATAGATGGGCAGACGCCGACATCAGCCACAGCAGTGGGGGAGACACTCAGCTCGCCACTCAGCTCCTTGACACAAAGAAGTTTCCAGATTCAGGGCCCTTTGGTTGAAGAGAGACAGAGTCCCCTTGAAGAAAGACCCCGAGATGCCACAACAGCGACACTATTTCCGTGTACTCATTCAGGAGTCTCTTAACCCTTCTCAGAGGAGCTGGCAGCGATTCATCAGCGTAAGTGTGAGCACAGAAAAGAGCGACACCCACACTTTTCTAGGGTCGCTGCACAGGACGTCAGAGACCTCACCGAAGCCCTGCCATCCTGTAGAGTGAGAAAGCACCATCCCGCCCCACGCCCGTCTTACCACGGAGGCAGGGAGGGGGTCCATGGACCCTCCCAGCCAGTCCTGGGGTGCAAAAGGGGAGTGGTCATATTCTTAACCGTGCGTGCAACACTCCCATGGGAGCCTGAGCGGTGCAATGGGAACGCTGACAGCTAGGACGCGTGTTGGAAGGGAGATCACACCCGAGGAGACACTGGTCCCGGCTGGTGCTCCTGACGGGTCCCGTGGTGGACCCTGGCAGACGCGTCGTGGCACGTCATCGCGTCTTCGTGTTCCTCTTCCGATGTGCAACCGTAGCGAGCGATTCCAGCTCGCTCGCGGAGGCCGGCCTCACACCGCAAACGCGCGCTGCTCGCCGTCTCCCCGGGGGTTCGGCCACCGAGTCCCCTCCGGTCACGGGAGTCCAGTCGGCCTCTGAACAAAGCCGGCTGGGGTTGCAGAAGCGTGCACAAGTGTGAGCCAGTTCACGTCTCCGTGAGACCTGGGCACTGGTGCATAAATGTCACAGCGTCTCCTCCTCCAGGCCGTCCATTCCGGAAGGGATCCTGTGTGCACCCCAGAAATCCCAGGGCAGTCCAGCCCCTCCTGCTCCCAGCAGGAATCTCCCTTTTGTCTGCGTTTGCCTCTTGTCTAGTTCATCTTCCCGCTCCCCGAATGTTGATTCTAGGGATGGGCTGCCCCATACACAACCTGCACCCAAGCCTCTGCCCCAGTGCCTGCCTTCTGGGAAGACCAAGCCCTGATCCGGGCTCGCTGCTGCCAGGCCAGCTCGTTTTTACAGAGAACCTGGAAATCTGGGTTTCTATGAGAAACGCCAACGTTTCAATAGCAGCCATTAAACCGTGAAGAAAACATGGCATTATCGCCCAATCATGACGGCTGTTATTTATTTATTTTTCTCTTGCTCCCCTGAACCACCAGCGTGCAGCTTCTGTCGCTCACAAAGTTCTGACCTGTTCGGGACTTGCGACTCTGGTGGCGTCAGTTGGCTGATGGGGTAGACAGACGCGTCCGTGGCCTTGCCTTCTCTCGTAAGCGAAAAGGAAGCAAGACGAAAGGGAAGGCATTGGCTGGGCATGACCCGCTCTCCACGAATAGAAGAAAGTGTCGCTCCGTTTCTGTGTGAGCTCAGACAGCACACACACGCCACGCCACGGACGAGCGTGGTCACATCTCACGCACACCGGAGCCGGGGCGTCCCCTGAGCTTAGCTGTAAACAGATGGTGTCGGGGCTGGGCGCCTTGTCCCCTGAGACTTTGGAGCTGGCCCCAGAGGTCGAGCCACTGAACCGGGCTTCGGCCCCAGGTGATGGCCACCGGCGAGAGTGGAAAGCACGCAGCCGGAGCCTGAGTCTCCGGCATGCGCGTCCCCCGGGGGAGCCCTGCTTGGTCCTGTGTATCTGAGCGTGGAACGTTGGTTACCCGGGAAACCAAGGCCAAGTGGGCCCGGGTGCTTTTTCTGTGGCCTTCACGTTCAGCAGATGAGATGGTGCTGGGGTGGCCCAGCCGCGAGCATCTTAAAGCTGAGGGTTCACTGGATTCCTGCACGATGTGCATGTGACAAGTATGGTGACAAATGGTCATTGTTCGGAGGGTCTCAGACCTCGGGATACAAAGTGAAGACAGATACTCATTCCTCTGAGGATCCATTAAATGCCTACTATGTGACAAGCCACGTGCTAGGACTCAGAGGGTAAGCGACAGAAGCAACAAAGCATCCGATCTCAGGATGTTACGCTCTGTTGGGCGAGATGGACGTGAACTAGTTCATCTAACCAATGAGCAGACACGTTTAGGGCTCACATGGCCTGTGAAGCTATAAAGTGTGAAGACGAGGAAGAAGATGCTGGCGCGTGTGTGTAGGGCGGGAGCAGAGCCCTCCGTCGGGGGGACGTGGGGAAAGCCCCTCCGAGGTGACAGGAGACCAAGGTGGTCTCGGTGCCTCGCGGGAGCCAGCCCGGCGAACACCCGTGGGAGAGAGCTCCGGGCAGGGGGAGCGTGTGCGGGGCCCGTCCAGACAGACCCGCCTTCCTCCCGAGGCCAGCGGAGGCTCTGGACACAGAACCGAGCGTGTCAGAGCGTGTGGCTGGCAAAGCTTGGGGCTGCTTCTGTCCGCAGGCGATGGCCCTGAGCGTGTCACACTCCCCTCGGGACCCGAGGGTCTCCGTTTAGCAGTGAGAGGGGTAAACTGGCCCTTGCCCCTTGCTTTAAGCTAGTAAACATTTTATTTAAATATATTTAAATCTATTTAAACATATTTTAAATATATTTAAATCTATTTAAACATATTTTAAATATATTTAAATAAAATATTATAATATATTTTATTATAATATATTATGATATATTTTATAAAATATATCATAATATATTATATCTACATCTATATCTATATCTATATCTATAACTATATCTATATCTATATCTATATCTATATCTATATCTATATCTATATCTATATATCTATATCTATATCTATATCTATAACTATATCTGTATCTGTATCTATATCTATATCTATATCTATATCTATAACTATATCTATATCTATATCTATAACTATATCTATAACTATATCTATATCTATATCTATATCTATATCTATAACTGTATCTGTATCTGTATCTATATCTATATCTATATCTATATCTGTATCTATATCTATATCTATATCTATATCTATATCTATATCTATATCTATATCTATAAAGACCTGGACCACAGTTAGCAAACCCTGGAAGAAATTGGAAGAAATGATGCTCGAAGAACGGACCACCAGCCCCGGAAGGAAGTCACAGTTCCAAGGGTCCCGGCCCCTTGCCAAACGCTGAGCTCTAGGCGGCCCTGCTGGTTTAGCTTTAACGCCTGACGTCAGACTCCCAAACCCCAAGTTTCCAGGCTGAGGTCCCACGTCCTGGGCCCCCTTGATCTGGTTTTTGGCTTGCAGAAGAGTCTGGGGGTCGAAAGGCCTGCTAAGTCGAGGTGAAGGGCTCCGCCGGGCCCGAAAGAGAATCAGGGAGGTTTTGTCTCTCTTGAAACCAGAGCTGTGTCATTTCCAGGCCAGCTGGTGTAGGGGGGTGATTTCGGCCCCAAAGACTCCTTCCCCCTGATGAGATCATGGAACACGGCAGGTGTGGCTGGAGCGGACACCATCCTCAGGCCATGTGGCGTCCCCCCGCAGTGGCTGCGAAACACTCTGGACCCTTTCGACCCCCTGCTCCAGGATGGCAGAAGTGGGGCGAAGCCCCTTCCTGCCACGAGCCAGCCGCCTGCCCGCCCGCCCTCTCCACGCTCCAGCCTCTGACTTTGCGGGGTGTCAGGCCAAGGAGGACACAGCCAGGGGTCACCCTGCGTGGTTCTGCTGTGTGGGCCACTTTCCTTGGCAAAGTCCCCGGGGATAAACCTCGCCATCACCCCCACCCCCGGGGCCCGCAGACGCCCAGGGGAGTGATGAGGAGCCCAGCAAACGCTGAACTGTGAGACACTGTGGACGTGCCCCGGGCACTAGCATCATGAGGGCGGGGGCATCTGATGGTGTGAATAACGCGTAAACCCGCAGCGTGAGCGGTGAACCTTCCTCGGCCTCCACAGCTCACATCACGCTCTGGACGCGGGACGTGAAGAGGGAGCTGAGTTCTTTAACTGAGCACGGCTCATTTGCATCATTAACTTGCAGCTGAGGGAGGCAGGAGGCTGGGGTGCCCGGTGCCAAGGGCCCAGCCCTGCTCCCGGCCTCGCCTGGTGCGACCTTGGATACACCCGTTACTTTTCCGGGCCTCGGTTTCCTCACCGGACTCACATGGGCTTCAAAACCCAGGTTTCCCACTTCCTGGGGCTATGGTGACACTAGGACGATGTCGTGGATTGAGAGCAACGCTACGCAAGGTGTGCCATCGCCACGATTTGTCACCGACCACCCGTGTGCTCAGGGGCCTCGTGCTATTCAATAGGAAGCAGCTCGAGTGTTGTAACCGTCACACGACGAGCCCTCCAGCTGTGCCAGCATGAGTCCATGGCGGCTCAGAACCCACAAAGCCACAGCAAGACCGGTCCCTTATCACAGATACTCTGGGAAGCACTGGTGTAGACTCATGCTTTTAAAACATTGGGACGACGTCTGGTGGTGTGACGTAGCTGATGACAGAATAGGAATGAGAGAAGGGAGCGCCAAACCTGTCTGCTTGCCCACTCGCGCTGTGACCTTGGAGAAATGACCGTCCTCCCTGGGCCCCTGATCTCTCTCGACCTGAGGCTTTCTGCTCATCCCAAAGGTGGGTAGAAGATCAAGGAGAAGGCCAGAATCCTGTTCATGAAACCGGCTGATGAATGAGAGATGGTGTTGGGAGTGGCCGCCATACTCCTTCCCTGTTCAGTGTTCTTTACAAGGTGACGTCCTATCTCATTCCACCGAGAGGTGGACGCTACCTCGCGACGCTTGAGTATGTGACAGCCTTGTGGCTTGCTTTGGCTCACACAGGGCAGCAGAAGTCATGGCTTGCAAGTTCTGGGCCAAGGCCCCCCAGGAGTTCCCAGTCACTCTCGGATCTCTGCCCGGCTGCCAGGTGACGAGTGCTCAGCTGCTCACTTCGGGCCACGTGAGATCAGCCGGTCCCCAGACACCATGGTGGCGAACCACAGATTCACGAGTGAGCCTAGCTGAGGCCAGGGAATCACCCGGCGCTACCCAGCCGAAACGGCTGACTTACAGCATCGCATATCCGATACATGTTTACTGTTTTAAGCTATTAAGATTTGGGGGAGTTAGTTATGCAGAGGAAGCCAATCGATGCAGGAATAAAATATGTGGGTTGTTACTGGATGTGTTGATTGGGCTCCAGGCAAAATATTGATGGAGCCGGCTTGATTAGATCACCCTCTGGCCTTCCCCCAACCCGTTCCAGCTCGTGCTGTGCTTCCTGATCTTACTCAGTGCATGATGCTCTTTCAAAATATTCCTCCCGGCATCACAGACCAATGATGCCTCCGCATTCTGCATGATGAACCTCTTAGGGAATCTGACAACAGCCGAAGCTCCATATCTCAAAAATATGCATAGACTCTGTATACATATATATGCTCTGTACACAATATGCATACCCTGTATACTTATATATACTCTGTACACAATATGCATACTCTGTATACTTATATATACTCTGTACACGATATGTATGCTCTGTATACTTATATATACTCTGTACACGATATGTATGCTCTGTATACTTATATATACTCTGTACACGATATGCATAGTCTGTATACTTATATATATACTCTGCACACAATATGCACACTCTGTATACATATATATACTCTGTACACGATATGCATACTCTGTATACATATATATACTCTGTACACAGTATGTATACTCTGTATACTTATATATACTCTGTACACGATATGTATGCTCTGTATACTTATATATACTCTGTACACGATATGCATAGTCTGTATACTTATATATATACTCTGCACACAATATGCACACTCTGTATACATATATATACTCTGTACACGATATGCATACTCTGTATACATATATATACTCTGTACACAATATGTATACTCTGTATACTTATATATACTATGTACACAATTCTAAGACTATTGTATACCATGTATACAATTCTAAGACTCTAGGGTCCCATCCTGAACCCCTCTGCCCAGATGAAGAGCTCTAGGTGTAGACTTCACCTCTCTCCCCAGCTCTTCTCACAACTCTCTCTTGTTCCCCTTATTAAAATTGCCCAGTTCTCTATCTTCTATCTCCTAAGGCCTTGCTAACCTCATCAATGAATGTAAACAAGGAAAAACCAGAACAATAACCTATTAAAATGCAGAGCCCTCGGAAGTGACTTCCAGAACATTCTCACACGCGGCGTCTCAGTTAATCCTCTCAGCATCCCTGAGAAGTACGCAGGCAGGACCCATGATCTCTGTGTATCGGAGGCGGAGACTGAGCCTCGATCCCAGGCTGTCTGTCACCTGCTCCACATCACTCAGCTCGCGAGGGGCGGCACCGGGATCCCCAGTGCCATTCTGTGTCGCTTTGCTTTTCAGAGTCCCTGCTCACGTGGCAGGAGCTGAGGTCAAGAGGTTGGGTGTCTAACAAATGGTGACCTTGGAAACACACACGCCCAGACTGGGACTGCGGACGGCGTCTGTAACGTTTCAAGTTTCACCTCGCTTTAGAAAATTCCATCGTTAATTGCATCAGCCTATATATATATATATCTCCTCCTCCTCTCCCTCTTCCCACCCACAGAAAAAAGAAGGAGCCTCGGAGTCTTTCACACCGTCCAAACTTAGAATGATTTACACTTCATCTCAAACATGCTAGTCTACACCTTTCACACCAAAACACAACCTGTTGAATTTTTATTTTTAAAACTACAGATTGAAGATGAGTCTGACTTTATGTTCTTTGCACCGGTTCTAGAAATATTTTCGGAATACCTACCAGGGGCAGTGCCTGCCACCTCCCCTGAGACCGGTGAGCGTGACAGAGGATGTCCAGGTGAGCTGGGTGCCTTGAATCCTCAAGGAAGGTCAGGGGGAGCTAAGAACCATCTCGCTTGCTCTGCAGATGGTATCTCCACCATCAGCGATGAGCTCAAGGCTCCTGCCTTCCCTGCATTGTTTTACTCATTTGTATCTGCTCTCCACCGTCATGGATTTGAAAATGTACTAGTGAGGACCCACAGAATATCGTGATTCCAGTATTATCTTTTCCTTTTGTCTTTTCCGCCCTTCCGTGAGCCTGTGGCGGGCACGCCCGTGTCTTATTTCCCTTCTGTGTGCCATTCCCTGACTCCAGCTTTCAAACACCGGGCCAGGAAATACATATTCGATTGAGCCGAATAACCACAAAACACAGAGAAAACACTAAGTGTCCAAAAAGAGGCGCAGATGGGGTCTTCAGAGGTGTGTGAGAGGGGAACCCCATCATAATGCATGACTGTTCCTTAGTAAAAACACAGACAACCGCTCCGTTAAAGAAGCACTCTCAGGCACTTAGTGTGACTCTAGAAACACAGCAAGTACTTAAAGCGCTGAGCCCTCTTTCTTACTTGGGATGCTGTTGCTATAATCACATTACCCCTCCGAGCGAGAGTAGGTCTAAGGAAAGGGACCCTGAAGCTGTTACAGAACTCTTCCCCTATTTCTGCGAGCCACAGAACTGCCCCGCTCAGTTACTCCCTGAAATAGAGAGAAATTCCTTTTCTCTCTCCAAGGAAAAAGGACTCGAGGCAGCCCAGCCCTGAGATGTTTGCCTTTGACCGGCCGGGGAGCCATGACATTTAATCAGCATCTTCTTGCTTCTTAGAGTTCAAGTGCACGTGTCTGCACTGTTACCATGGCTCCACCGGGCTGGTCTGGCTTTCGGGGAGGGTGTTTCCAGCCTCACTCCCCTTGCGATATTTAAACATCGTTGTATCAGCGGCTTGGGGGCTGGATGGAGGAGAGGGCGTGGCTAAGCGTGGAGCGTCCCGGTGAATGGAAATGAACAGACTGGGGACCCCGAGCCGGGGCCAACACACAGCCAGCTTATTTGATGCATACCCATGGGTCTCACAGGCCACCGGCTTCTCACGGGCTACTCAATCAACACATAGGTCTCTTGCAAGGGAGAGCCAAAGCTGAGGTCCATTTCTGATAAGAATAGATGAAGAGCATCTTAGTTGAGAATCTTTTGACTGAAAGTCACATAAACCAGCTCAAGCCAGCTTAAACGGCAGAAGAGATTTGCCGGGAGGACAGGGGGCCCCTCGCGGAATCCTAGAAAGACAGAGAAAACTGGAACAAGACATCTTGGGTGACCGTAGCGACACCGGTTTTGACTTTCCAACACGCACTGCCCTTTCCACCATCACTCCAGTGTCCTTCTGTAAAAGGTGTGTTTTCCCCTTTCAATACGACCCAGTGGAACTATAAACAAAGGGGAACCACATCGCCAAGACAGGTCGACGAGACACTCGCTCCTCGTGCTTTGAATCTCGCCCAGAATCTCCGGACAGGGGTTCAGAGGAGCCGGGATTCTGCTGGCGCACCCGCACCAGCCCGTTCCTCCCGTAAGACCGCTTCCCGAGTTACCCACCGTTCCTTAAAGCCCCTGAGCTCGGTGCTTTCACAGACGTTTCAGCTTTCCCAACACTCTCCAAGCGCTCCGTATACTAATAACGACCCCTTCCCGTAAGTAACCCAAGCCAAGAAAAGAATTCTCACCAAATACACAGACCACCTGCCTAGAAAGATGGCGTTTACTGTTCTCAATATCTCACCACTAGAATTTTTCAGGAGAGAGAGAGAATCTGGCACATTTGGGTCAGACGTGCACTTGACCCAGTCCACTGAACCTACTAAGGGGTCAAGGTCATGCGTTATGAACAGAGCTGCCAGAGGCTAATGGCCTCCTGCGGAGGAAAAGCAGTTCCCAGAGAGCAGGGTAGCACCAGTGGGCGGAGCCACGACCAGAACCCTCGCTGGCCACGGCAGGATGTGCTGGAGAAAATCGGGTACCGGGAGCCAGGCGTGAGCGCGCGACGTCGCCGGCCGGATCGGATGCTAATCAGACGTCGAGAAGGGTGGTTGACCGCGAAACCCACACGGTGGGCAGCAACAGCACAGGTTTTGGTGAAAAACGGTCCAGCGTCTCTGTTCTGAGCCGTATTTATTTTTCCACGCTGGGGACGGCTTTCCCTTCCGTCTCCCTAAATGTGAGTCTGGATTTTCAGAGCCCAGTGCAAAAACCACGGCTCAGATCAAAGCCACGAGCGTCCAGCAACAAACCTCAGAAGGCTGTCTCCTTTTCCCCCCGAAGCCGCATCTGTGGTCCCAGCCCTGTGACCGCAGATACGCGTCATCCAGGCACGTGGGCCAACTCTCCCGTCCGCTTAGGCCGGAACAGACGCCGGTGACTCTCTCCCAGGTGCACACGTGGTCCCGGTCATCGGCTGCATCGTTAAGGGACGGCGTCTTGCAAAAATCTGAAATCCCTTCTCCGCTCTGTTTTACTCAAATGTTTGTTCTCCCTCTCTCCCAAACACGGTTTCTCGGCGCGCGTGGCCCGCACGCCGTCAGGAGGCTCGGTTTCCAGAAACTCCTTGGGAACCAAAGCCCGGGGACGCAGCTGACCCTGGGTGGGAGGAAGATGATCCAGGCGCTCTTCCTCCTTGCTCGGCTCGGAGACTCCCAGCCCCTCCGTGTTCCCCGCCAGACACGCACGGCGCACAGAGACGCACACGTGAGGTCGCTCCTGCCTTCGCGTTTTTCCCGAGGGACGCCGAGGCAGCCCGACCGAGCTCACGCCAGCGGCCGGCAGGGGTGGGTCGTCGTTGCCACGGGCGCCCACGGCCCTGCCCGCCCTGTATCCCCGGTCACACCGCAGAGCTCCATTCTGTCTGTGTGGTTAGTGGCCTGCGCACGTCTGTAAAATCCTTACAACGCAACGTTCCTCAGCCAAAGATCCCCGTCTGCAACAACCGGGCATCTGCAGGCAGAGGAAATGAATCCAGATGCCAGCCTTCCACCTTCACAGAGAATGAATTCAGAATGGATCGCCGGCCGACACCAGGAAAGGCGCTTTGGAGGCGGCTTACAAAACTCAGCGAGCTCATGGCATCGAGCCTGGCTCGGGGCCCCAGCCTGAGCTCCGCAGGCTGCTGAATGACTGACGTCACCCCACGGGTCGGAAGGGACCCTCAAGGTCATTGCCTTCACCCCTTTATGCTTTGGGACACAGAAAAACGAGGCTCAAGGGGATGACGGACTCGGCACCCCGTCTCCCACGCCCTCCACGCCCCAGTGCTGTGCTCCCCCTGTACCGGGCACCTCGCTCCCTCCCCGCAACCTCACGCCCGTCCTGTTCACACCAGGAGCCCACTGTCTTCTCCCCAGCAAGGCACACGGAGCCTCAGCCTCTCAGGGGGCTGTCCCGGAGACAGACAGAGAGAGGGACACCAGCAACTGGGTCACCGTGGGCGGGTTCAGGAAGGCGCCTGGCCTGTCTGGCGCTTATGGCACAAAGCTGTCACCTTGAGGCTGTGCAGCCACAGCATTTGCATTTGGCCCGCGGGCACACACAGGCATCCCGGTGGGTCGTCCCCCGCCCCCCACACCACCTCCCTCCACGCTGCCACGCGGGCCCTGAGCGCCGGGGCTCCCCGCTCCTGGCAGCCCCCGCCTCACGCCCGGAAAGACCACTACGATTCTTAGGTGCCACTTTTCCCTGGCTTTGTGGTTGTTTTTCCTGTCCCCACCCTGTCTCCACCCAGCCAGCTGCCTTCACACAGAGAGGAGAAGGCTCTCTCTGCCTCTGACAACGAGGACCCCGGTGCATTTCTCGCCTGGGGTTTTACTCCTGTCGCTGATCGATGGACTGAAAGGCCAGGCCCGCCGTCACGGCTGCGGACGCTGATGGCCCGAACCGTGTGGGACCCGCGGAGCTTGTCTGCTGAGCGCCGGGGGCTGGGGAATGTCACAGTGCGGGGGTGGGGGGCGTGCAGGGTAACCCGGGGCGTCTCCGGGCATCCCACGGGCCCCGGGGTCCCCCCACTCCCCCGCGGGGACGCACAGCTGTCTGGGGCCGTTTGCAGCCACAGGTGACATCTGTCACCGTGTAGGCGCCAAGCGAGGGAAGCATCCCTGGTGGCCCCTGGTCTCCGAGCCTCGTTTCTCCGCTCGTCATGTCCCCGAATCCTGGGCTCGGCTGGGACTCTCAGCAGCCGTGTGGCCTTCGGCATGTCCCTCGACTGGCCTGGGTCTCAGTTCCTGGACCCCCAACAGCTCTCCACCCGCTCCTCCCCCCGCCCCCCAGCGGTCTGAGCAGTAACGGGGACACGAAAGAGCGTGGGAGGGTGAGGGGGGAGCCTGTCCTTCCGCCCTTGTGAAAACGGGTGACACGGTGCTTTGCTAACCCCTCTCGGCTCCCTGGTCTCGTGCTTAGGACAAACCGGAAGCTGAGCCATTTGCAGAAACGGCTCTGGCTGGCGTACCCTGAGAGTTCACCCAGCAGAGAGGATGACGAGGCGACCGCTAAATCCTTCGGGGGTGCCCCTGTTCGGGACAGCTGTCCTCCGGGGATCCCCGCCCTCACCTCCACCTGCCTCTGGCCCTAAACTCGCTCCCCCAGGAGAACTCAGCCCAGGATGGCCGGGACGTGCAGGGAGAGTGTGAGAGGCGCTGGCATGTGCCCCTTGACCCGGTCAGCATGGGGCGTGTCCCACGCTTGTCACTTCCTCTGTGAGCGAGGGCGTCAGTCTCTGCTCAGGTTTCATCCGAAGACAGCTGACTCCACCCCCAAGGACCCGGCTGGCTTGTGTCCATCTGGGACCTGACCCGAGGCTGGCCTTTGACCCCGGGATGCGGCTCGGGCAGATCCACAGGACCTGACCCGAGGCTGACCTTTGACCCCGGGATGCAGCATGTCCAGCAGAACTGTAGAACCCGCCTGCCCCCCGCCACGTGCCCACCAAGGACACCAGGGCAGTGGGCAGGGTCCCCCAGGCCCGGCCACCGGCGACAGGCCGATCGTGAAAACGGGTCCCTCGGGATGGGCGGGCTTTGTCAGAATCAGAGAACGTCCCTCCAAAGCGGTGACCGTGACCAGCTCTGAGACGGCTAGCATGGCAAAGTGACCAAACCAAACTAGAAAAAAAAAACAGCCCTCATGGCCCCCTGTTTGCAGCTTGTGGCCTGAGGCTCGGCCAGGGTGGAGGACGGCAGGAATCGGGACAGGAGGCCAGCGTGGCGACGTCCGGCTCACTCTTGTCCTCTGCCCCTGAGCGGACCGCATCCCTGCACCCGGCAGCCCACCTCCAGCCCGGACCCCGCATCTCTCTTCCTCCAGGCTGCCCGCCCAGGTTTCACCAGAAACCTCTCCCCCCGTGGGGTGGAACGCCCGCTCCCCACGGCCGTGCTGACGTCACATAGCACGCCGGGTGGGCGTGGGGGCGCCGCCACCAGCCCAGCAGCTTCCCGCCACCTCCCACCGGGTTCAGAGGACACCCGCCCAGTGTGCCCCTCCCCACCTGAGGGGAGCTGTCCACACTTCGCAGAGGAAAAACCGTAAACAACAACAGCAACCCACCTCAAGTGGCTTCAGTGACTCTTCTCAGGAGTGAAGGAGCCCAGAGTGAGGTGTGTGTGTGTGTGTGTGTGTGTGTGTGTGTGTAGCTCACTCAGTCGCTGGAATGCCCCTTGTCACCACGAGTGAGGTTCTAGCTTAACCTTGTCACCACGAGTGAGATTCCAGCTTAACCTTGTCACAGCGAGCGGGATGGGCTGTGGGTCACGAGGCTCCGCTCCGAGCTCGTCCTCAGCCGACACGGGACACGGATGATGGCCTGACTGGTGACCGGGGCACTGTCCAAGGGGCCTTTGGACTCGCTCCACTTCGCCTTCGTCCCCAGAGCCCGGCGTCCGGGTGGGGGGAGCCCAGCCCGGAAGGCGGGAGCTCAGCTCAGCCTCCTCCGATCACCCGGAGCCGAGGCCAACGTGTGTGACGGCGCCCGTCACACCCCTGGCGACCGACGGTGCAAGCCAGAGCCAGGGAGGAAGGGACCGAGGCTCAGTGAGGTCGCTGGACGCCCGGAGGCCAAGAACGGGGCCCCCAGGGAGGCTGTGGGGATTACAGAGCTGTCGCCCCACCGTGCTGGGTAGGTTGCATTAAAACCGGGAGTCTAACCTCCACCCGTCACGGGTGCCAACGGGAGATCAACAAACAGATCAGAGTCGCTGTGTCCCTCGGGCTCCTGGGAAATCCACTAGCACCAATCAGCGAGCGTTGCTTCTCCCGCCCCCTGCTCCGCCCCTTCCCTCCCAAGAGGGCAGTTACCAGGCACTTTCCCCCGCATGTCTACACTGCTCACCTCCATAACAGGACACGGGCTCTGCAGGGCCACCGGGCCGGCCTTGCTGCCACTGCCCTCTGCCCCACCGCTGAGCAATCGCCGATTCTCCAAGGGCCTCGGAGTCTCACGCCTCCCAAGTCGCCGCCCTGGATGCCCGATGCTCGCCGACTCTCCTCCCACCCGCTTCCCCTGAGGGACCAGAGGCCCCTGGGGGCGGCTCCCAGCCTCACTCGTCTCTTTCTCTGTGACTTCTCTCCCCTTCCTGCCACCACCCACAGCACAGAACGCGATGCTGGTGTCGCTGAGCATCCTGTGGGTACCAAAGGCATGCGGGGGACTCCGCTCCCTCCCCAGACTCGGGGACTCCCCTTCCGGCCTCAGGAGGACCCCCGAGAAAACCAGAGACCCGCCCCCGGAGCAGCGGGTCAGCCCCAGGGCACGAGCGCAGACAACCGACCGGTACTTACTTTGCTCCTTCCAGCCCGCAGCCTGGTCCCACGCTCGGGGGCGTTTCAGAGACAGGGCGGCCAGCGTGCGGCTGAGACGATCTTTCTTCTTCGGGCACAAGTTTCCAGAACCATCATTTCCCAAACCGAAGGCTTCGCCTGGGGAGCCAGGTGGACCCGCGGCTCCTTCCCGGACGCTCTACGAGTCACGCGTCTTCGTCACGTGCAACACGCATCCTCCGGGGAGAGAGCAGCTTCCTCCACTGTCCCCCCAAGCTGCCCGCTCCTCGGGGCCTCTGGACGGCTGATCAGAAACGCCAGCAGCCCAGGCCCGGCGGACTCTGAGCCTCCGAGAGGAGGCCCCTGAGCTTACGTGGGTGAAGCAAAGAACCCCCAAACTTTGAACAGGCAAAGTTTGCCCAGTGTCGACATAATAAAAGCGAACTCTCCCCTCTATTTAAGGATGCAAAAGTTTGAACGGACAGAAGAAATCGGAAGCTTCTCAGGGGACGTCCGTGTACCCACGGTCCGCACCCGCCACCGACGTCACACGACGCTCGTGTGATTACGTGTCTGTCCCTCTGTCCCTTCCGCTCTCCGTCCAGCGCCGCGTCTTTGTCTTGAGGACATTAATGTAAATTACAGGTGTCAGTAAGCGCCCCCGAAATACCGCAGCATGCGTGTTATTGAGTAGAGTTTGATATTTGTTTCTAGTTTTCCTTACAAGGTGAGATGTACGGAGTGAACTGCGTCAACCGTGACCGTGCCGCTGGGTGACTCGTGACAAATGCGACGCAGCCCTTCTCAAGACGTGGACCGTTTCGTCCTTCTAGAAAGTTCCCTCAGCCCCTCCCAGATCACGCCTGCACCCCCCCCCCCCCCCCCCCCCCCCCCCCCCCCCCCCCCCCCCCCCCCCCCCCCGCCTCCGGAGACAACTACGCTTCTGGCTTTGTCCACCGTGATTTTGCCTTAATAAAAAACCACCTCTAAAAAGCAGCAAAACACACATATTTTGTTCCCCTAACAAAATGATGTCCAGATCTCGAATGGGTTCAATGACCAAGGCAGAGATGCTGTCGCAGTGACAGCTGTGTTGGGGGGACCCCCTGGGTCGCCACGCTGCCCTCCCAGGGTCATCTGAGGCGTCTCTCTGGAACCCCGCGCTCCCACAGCCACCTCTCGAACCCCCCTGCCCTAGACACCCGCTCCGGCAGTGACTGTCCCCCTCCCTCCGGCCCTCGGGGGTGCCGCTCTCTTCCGGGGAAATTTGCTCCCTCCTAAGTGGGGGGAAAAGAAAGATCTAGATTTCTGGCTCGACAGCTTGCTACAATCCTTTGACAGAGAAGAAGGAGAAAAAAAAACACAGCTTCGGTTATTGTTTCTCTGTTTGTTTGGGCGGGGGGAGATTTTCTGATTCATATTCGGGCACGGGGGTAACGCGGTTTCATTTCACACTTCTCAATAAAGCCGCCGGATCCCCGACTGCAGCAGCAGCCTCCGGCGACTTCCCCGACGCGCGCCTGTAATATCGGCCCGTAATTGTCACTGTGCAGCAGGGGCTGGCGTTCTAGGCCGGGGGGGACACCGAAGAGCCTCATCTTGCAGCCCGGTTGCCACAGGCTGACAGCGTGGAACGGAGCTCCCCCTCAAAACGTCACAGAGAGATTGCGAGAACGGCCCCCGCCCGCCGCCCCACGCCCACCCCAGCCGGCCATCTGGATGACAAAAGTGACTGGTCTGGAGACGCTTCCGGCCACGAGCCATCTACCCGGCTCTGCTGGCAGGGGCTGCTGAGATCTCGTTTCAACTTCCCTGCCTTCCTGGATAACCGGTGGCCGACCCGTGGGGTCCTGGGGCCTGACCCCCGCCCCCCGCCCCAGCCCTGCTTCTCCTGGTCTCCCAGGAGTGTGTCTCGTTGGAAAGCACAGAGCAGGTTTTCTGAAGCAAACGATGGTTTGCCGAATTGTTACATAGGGAACTGGATGTAGGGTGACCTTGTCACCGGCCACATGCCCTCTGTTTCTCGGCCCCCGGGGCCAGATCGCTGTCATCCATCGTGGGGGGCCGGTGACTGCTTCCAGAGCTGCAGCCAGGACTCTCCTGACCTGAAGTGAGAGGGGTTTCAATCAGCCACAGCGGAAGTCACAACCACCCCGGGGGTCCTTGGTTCTCCACTTTCGAACAGAGGAGTTATTAGTAAGTCAGAAGAACGATGAAGAGAGCGAGGCTCATGCTTCTGGCACGACACGTGGCCTTGCGTTAGCGTCTCCTTCAGGCTGCGCTTGATTAGAATCATCCAGCCGTGGACGTGGTGTTGGCTGAGCCTAAATCCCCGGCAGGAAATGCAGACGCATCTGCTACGATTCAAGATCATTGAGCGGGTGGAAGACTCCGTCCACGGATGTCAGAAGCCAGGCAGTGCCTGGCCTTTGCTGGCCTTGAACTCTGAGCTCCCGCCTCTGAGTCCTTGTCTTTGGCCATGAGAAGCACGATCCCCACTCCCCAGACCTCGCCGAGCTGCTGCTGCTGCTGCTACTGCTCTGGTCACCGAGGCAGTCGTCCGTGCTGTTTGCCAAAGATCCTGGTCCCCTCCCCCCTTTCTGGACCACGATGTGATTTGCCCTCCTGAGCCCCTCGTGGGCGGATGGGGCCTGGGGATCCGTTCCGACCCGGAAGCTGTGAGAGGAAGCGTTGCATCTGGTCCTCGGCTCCCCCGAGACGGAGCTGGCAGGAAAGTGTGCTGGCGTGGGCCGAGCTCTGGGCTCGCATCAAAGTCCTGGCTCTCCACCTGGCCCGCTGTGAGGCCTCGGGCAGATACCTGAGCACGCCTGAGTCATCACTTCCTTACTTATACAATGGTACCCAGGATGCTTATCCATGGGGTGTTTGAGGATGGAGCGGAGTCATCTTGTGTAAGTCATCCTAGTGGGGTGCCCGGGACACGGGACAGGCTTAATAAAGGTGAGTTACTTTTGCGAGCCAGGCCACGGTCTCACAGCTGTCTCTCCTCGGAGTCCGGGTAGAGGTGTGGGCGGCTTGGGGCTCTCGCCAGCTCATGTTCCCCTCGAAACTCTGCCGGGTTTTACGGCAGTCACGTCAGAACAGAGAACCAAGACGGGCAACGCCCAGAACGAAAGCAGGCAGCTGGAAACGAGCTGGTTCTGGCATCGGTGGCCGTGGCAATGGACAGTTACACGCCAAGCGAATGCCTTTCTCCCGCTTTTAGAGCCCGCCAAGGTCCTCTCTCGGAGGTCCCAAGGTCATCTCTTAGAGGTCTCAGAGACAGGGGGCTAGCAGTCTTCATTCCCTGCCGTGACTCGGAGGGCGGAGTTAATGTCCACGCATTAAGAAAAAAAATGAAATTCCTACGCCTGAAGGTTCGTGTGGCTTATGTTATTAAAAGTACGTGTGAATGGGTCCATTCCTTCAAAGATATTTATCCGGACCCGAGAATCTATCAGGTTCCGTTCTAGGATGGAAGGATCGACAACAGATATAAACGACCCTCTCCTCGTGGAGTCTACACGTTGGTGGCCGAGACACACACAGGAAGCAACACAAGTGGGTAAAATCAAAAGGATGTTAAATCGCGATAAAGGATCGGGAGAAAGAGGAGTGAGAGATGTAATTCCGGTCGGGGGGCCTGGGGAGGCCTCATGGGAAGGAGACTTTGGAACGTATCCAGGCAGCGACAATGCTCCCTTATGCCCCGCCTCCAGCCCACACCACCACTCCTGATAAACTCAAAACAATGACCAGGACGCGCGTGTGTGACCGGAGCTGGACCTAATCATGGACGGGGTGAGTTGTGGGGGGTGGGGGGCCTCGAGGCTGGGGGAGGGGCGCTGGGCACAGGGATGGTCGTGGAGTTGATGGCACCTCTACCCCCATCCCCCCAGTGGTTCACCAAGCATCTCTTCACGCCACCCAGCTTTAAAAATCGTGGCTACGCTTTTCTGTCATGTCAGACTCTGTCCATTTTTTGCTAAAGTTCTTGGACGGCGAGATCTCTGTCATCAGGGGACGTAGAATCTGGCCGAGGGGAGGGATCCAGAGAGAGCTAACATTTCCATCGAGCACATCGCCTGTCAAACCACCGTCGAAGGCTTTCCATACGGGAAGTCATTTCATTCTCACCACACTCCCCCGAGATGCGAGCTGTTGTCACTTCCGTGTGGCAGACGAGGCCACGAGGAAAGAGAGTCGTCCGTGCTTTGCCTCGAGTCACACACAGCGGCTAACGAAGCCAGGAAGCGGATGGTCAAGGACTCCTCGTTCAAAGCCTACACCCCAATGACGATGCCGCATGTCTGCCAGCAAGTCAGACGGGCGATCGCAGGACAGAACAAGGGCGAGGACGCAACTTCCTCACGTCACTCACGTTGAGAGATGAGTTCGTGCCGGAAGGTCACCAGAAAGGGTCAGGGATTAGGACGTGGGGAGAAGGACATCTCTGGCGCCCGCGTCCTAGGCCCGGGGCAGACCTGGGTCCCCCGGGAGGAAGAGAGAAGTTTGGATGCCGACGCCCATCAGAATGAGGGGGAGGACGGCACCGCGTTCTCACGGCAACTCTGTCGCCCCGTGGGATGGCGGCGTGTGTGTCTCGAGGGGGCTGTTCACAGTATTTATTTCTGATAAACACCTCTGTTCCTTGAGTTCCCTATTTTTAAACTTCTCGAGCTGAGCTCACTTCAGGTGTGACATTGCGAAGCGGTGGCCCAGGTTTCTAGGAGGCGGGGGAGGGGGAGGGGCGTGGAAGTGAGAAGCGGGGAGAGTTGACGTCGACGCAGAGAGAGAGACGGCGATGAGCAGTGAGCGGGAACTCAGGGGTGCCGCTGCCGCCGTCTGGTGCACCCCCAGGGGCGCGTTGGTGTGGCGGGGAGCAGGCGGTGGTGGGTGGGGGAGCTGAAGTGAAGCACTCTTCACTTCTCTCTGCACCTCAGCGAACGTCGGTGTGACCGACCGCTGGCTCTTCCCCGAGATTTAGTCTGGGTCTCTGTCCTCTAAGACGCTCAGGGTTGCACTCCGGTGATGCTAGTCTCTGATCTACATCCCTTTCCTGCACACCGAGCCAATGTGTACAGACCACGATCGGCTTGTCAAGAGGAGACACCTTCTAAATTCCGAGCGTTAGCTAGCCAGTGTATATACATCAATACCCAGCCCTAGCTGCTTTGGACCTTAGAACGTCATTCCTGACCACGGCAGAGAAAATTCAAGAGCTTAGATGACAGGAGTGTCCGTTTGGGAACAAAAGGCAAAGAGAACTTCCTGGGAGGAGAAATTATGAAGTGGAGAGAGGAAGTCAGACGTGGAGGTTTCGGATCACGTTTGGGGGCGGGGGAGGGACGCGGTCGTGGAGACCTGGGCGGTGAGGGAGACTCCCCTCGCGTTAAAGGACTTCCGGTTCAGGGGAACTTACGTGTTATTTGGGGGGGATCGAGTCTGGGGAACGCTGCGAGCCTCTGAGAAGACTCTTCACGTTCCCCGTGGAGCTGAGTGACGTGGGTCCACACAGAGTCGGTGGCGTGGACTCGCGGAGGAAATGTCACAGGAAGTGAGAGGGCTGTCGCGAGCATCTCTCAAGACCCCCGGACCCTAAGTAGGGGTGGGGGAACTTACAAGAAACGCAGAGATGCCAAGGGTTTTCAAAGGGGACGAGGCTGGCGGTTGGGGTGCGTTGCGGGGCCCACTCAAGCTTGGGTGGGGGTGTACCAGCTGGGGGTCCAGGACGCCGCGTTCTTCGGGGCCACTATCTATTTTACCACCGTGACTTCAGTGTATCCCCCAAAACAAGCAGGCCAATCCCCCACCCTCAAAAAAAAACAGCCCTGGGTCCCGAAGCTCCTGCTCACACACTTCTGCTTCTGGGTTTTCTTCTTCCTTTCTCTTGTGGAATACACACGCACACAAACACACACATGTGTGAGCACACACACGCCGCACAGGGACCTCACTCACTCTGGGCATGGATCCCTCTCCATGTAGAGAGAAAGAATTAAGCAAGGTCATCTCTAAGTGCCCACGAGTTCCGACATTCCAAGTCTACGATTTGAAGAATGGAAGATTATTGGACCTGGTGACAGGAAATGTGGTAACTAGAAGAACGTTTACTTGATTAAAACAACGACGACAACGACAACAACAACAGCAGCAGCAAGGTTGTCGGCGGACAACTGTCCCTCCCTCCCAGCCGCGGCGTCCCACGACGAGGCGCCGTCGCAGGGGAGTCACGCGCTCACGGTCCCCCGGGCACCGTAGGCTCGGCACCAAGTTGGAGGCTTGACACGGACCGTTTCATTGATCCTCGTGGTGACCCTACGAGGCAGGTGCCACCACCGTCCACTCGTGTCCAGCGAGGAGGCTGTGACTCCAGAGAGGTCACGTCGGACTGAGTCCGAGGTCAGTGACCAGCGGGGCCAGAGGGTGGCTTTGAGCACGAAACTGAGACCCCAGCTCGAGAGATCTGAGAAGGGACCAGTGAGGCTGGTGGGTGTTAGCCGAGGATGACAGCCTCGAGTCTCACCAGGACCGATGGGGCTTCTCCACAGACCGAGAGCTGAGCCTGGGGAGGAACAAGGCCCCGTCCCTGGGCAAGGTCAAGGTGTCTCCCCCAAACACGGACCCAGGGAGGCCGGACATAAGCCAAGAGCTGCCAGGCACAGAGGACGGACGAGAGAAACAAGCTGTTTCCAGGTGTTCGCGTGCACCGTGGCGATGAGTCAGCCGGTCACGCTGTCGCTTCGACCGAGTGTTCTGCTTTCAGAAGCGGTGTCGTTTGGGGACTGTGCTAGTCCACCTGTGCCCCGCTCTGCTCTGCATCACCGGCCGGGTCCCCCGGGTTCCCGCGCCAGCTCACCCCCACCTGGGCCCAATCCAAGGCAGCACTGGGGGACATCGTGACTGGAGGAGGAGAGAGGCCAGGCTCTCGCCCCTTCCCCGCCTCCTGCAACGCCTGCTAGGGGCAGCGGCTCTTCCCGGAGGGCCCGCCTCCTCCCGTCGTCCTCCCGAGCCTCGCGGGGGTGGCAGCTTCTCTCTGTCGCTAACCTGGGGCCAGCCCGCCGCCCTTCGCTTGGCTTCTCTGTTCTTCCATCCCCTGTGTAGCTAATTGAGTTCTCTCCGTTGGACATATCGGAGTTGCTTCTTTTCTCCTGATTAGCCGTCGATGGATACGTTCCTTCCGTTATCAATTTCTGAGGTATCCTGTCATCAGAGATATCTACCTTACAGAGCGAAGAGGGCCAGGTATTCTAAGGCAACTTCAAGGAAAGTTCTATAATAATACAAATGACATCTTAATATCATCCGGGAGTACCGGGTGTGACATTTAACTTGGCTTTTAGGGGAGAGGGAGCTGGAGCAGGTGAGAGCGTTGTGGATGGGGGATCTGCGTACACAGAGGCGTGATCGATAAGAGCCCTCGTCTTGGTGTAAATGCTGCATGGAAATCAATGAGGGTGGGAATGGTGGCCGGCACCAAGCATGGAGATCTCTCCATCGAGGTGTGCCTGGCGGGGGGAGGGACGGGGCCCGTCCAGGCGCTAACGGGCGGCGGCTGTGTCTGCGAGGGAACGTTAGGGGGTGCTGGAGGAGGGGAACCGGGAGGGCCATGCCCGAGTTGGACGACGTCCAAGCGTCCATGTCTGGGCTCCATCTTAAGGCGATGGCAGTCCCGGTTGACTCCTGGCGCCTGTCACGTGAAAGGTGCTCGGTCAATACTATCGAGTAACTCAGGAACGAGTGACGATTTCGGGAAAGGGGAGGGGTCCAAACAGGGCCCTGCCTGGCGAGGCTCGCTCTGGCTGACACATGTGGCCTGGTCCGTGCTGGGGCCGGGGGGAAGCGGGAGGCGGGACTCGGTTAGAAAGCCACTGCGGGAGTGGTGGGCACGGGAAAGACAAGGAGGACTCACGCTTGCTAGATATTCAAAAAATTAGAATTGCAGATCTCAGAAAGGGTGACGCAAAGGTGCCTCTGAGGCCTGCCACCCAGGAGATTTGGGCTAGAAATGCCACTCTGACGATGCACACGGATCCAACAGGGACCCTCGGAAGAGGGGAGATGGGGGAGGGGTGCGTATTCAGCGGTGACAATCGTTCAACGCCAACCCTGGGGCCCCCTGGTCCTTTCTTCCTGCTATTGTAAAGACATTCGTTTTCCTTCCAACCCAATAAATTATTCTCTGTCAGCAAGCTTGGGGGCGGCGGGGAGGGGAGGGAGAGGATGAAGAGAAGAGCTCGGTTTGCTCTCGGCTTTTCCTCTGTCTCATCCAAACACTAGAAATGTCAAGTTTGCTCACTAATTAAACATGTCTGTCTCGGACTGCTCTTGTAGCTTTCGCTGAGAAGGTGTAGATTTCCAGGGAGACATGACACAGTCGTGTTGCCAAATCCAGCATTCTGAAGTCTCTCCGTGTGACACAAATGCCAACCTCGTGGAGGTGTCTCCTGACGGGACGGACACCTGTGTAAGGTAGCCGGGGCCTCACAGGGCGGACGTGCTCAGCATGTGTCCTTTCGTTTATGTCCCGGGAGGGCAGCCCTGGGGGGTCTCTGCGGGGCCCTCCCTTGGCCTTGCTGAACCCCTGTGCAGCCTGCCACGCAGCCGATGCCACCTGCTCCCAGGTCACAGGAAATCTTATTCCTCTTATTCTGTCCCTGCCACCATCCCTGGTGCCACCATCCCTGGTGCCCAGATAGCCAGGAACTGACAGTTCGCGATTACTTTGTTGGCCACGATTTTGCAAAGCCTTCCTGAAATCCCAGGTGGGAAGTATAGGATCACCCCAATTTCACAGATGAAGGATGGGGCTTGCAGCCTCGAAACCCCTCTAGAACGAGATTCATCGATTACATAGTCTCTAGGTGCTCACGACACACCAGACACCGTGCCCCGTGACGCAGGTCCAGCTGTCATCAAGACTGAGCCCGTCCCCACCCATGTGCCGCTGTGGCCTGGAGGGGAGTGAGCAAACAGTTGGGTTTTGGGGAGTCAGAGGCGTGAGACCACTTGCCACAGACGAGTCACTGCTGGAGAAGCAGCCAGGCCAGGCCTGCCCATGTTTAAGCCTCAGAGAGGTATGACATGGACTTTTGCAAGGGGAGCTGAAGGTCCCACGAATTCTGTGGAAGGCAGAGGAAAGAGAGAGTGGGCGGGGACACACCCGAGTCCCACGTGTGTGGAGACGTCTCCGTCACACGGCCGGAAGTGCCAGGTGGGGTGAGAGGCTTGGAGGAGGCCCCCGCAGAAGGCCGTCGCTGTCCCTCTCCTCCAGCCACCACGTCCGGTCACCGCACGGTGACGGCTGGGGGAAAGTAACAGAGCTGAGTGAAGACAGATCGTACCGACCTTCCTGGGCCTGCCGTGCGTCTCGGGACCCCAGCGTCCCCGTCTGGACGCTGGTCCCTGGAGCGTGAGCTCCAGCCTCTGGGGTCCCACTGTTTTTAACCCATGCCCCGTTTGTCCCGAGAACACTCGCTGGACGTGCGTACGGCTCGAGGTAACTCGGGGTCACAGTCCTAACTGCACCCCCAGAGTGGGCCATGAAACATGTCACTTCTGGTGCCATTTTCTTGTCACTCCAGTCTATCGATGGTCTTTGGGAACCAGTGACGTCATTCTGTCTACAGCATTCTGTGCGTGGCAGCGATATTTCCATTTATAAAATACAGTCATTCTCGAGCGCCGACAACGTCAAATCCCAGAGAACGCAGCATTTCTACGTGTGAGCCGCGCCGTTTTGATTCAAAGGGAAAAGGGTTAATGTGGTTTTGACGATGACATTCCCCAGCCCCCCGCTCTGTCCCCACGTCCACATTCGCACCAGAGAGATGGGTTCACGCCGGTCGCAGGCAGGAGCAAATATAATCGATGTTAATGGACCCATAATGGTTACGAGACACTTGGCGAACAGAATGGCACACTTCAGTCGGTCCATTTAGACATGATGGAAGGGGGTGGGTAGATTGTGTTGTCAAACACACACGTACACTCATGCACACACACACACCCCTCACCGAGAAGGTTCAGGACAAACTATCCAGGAAAAGGCTACAAAATATTACATGGGGGTTTAGAGGCGAGTTTAGAAGCATAAAGCGCTGTAAATTAAAGTCATTCATAAAGTTCGCCGGCTCCCTTACAGAAAGGAGAGAGAAGAGGCTGGTCAGCACGAGCGGGCTGTCTTGTTATTTATTTACAGAACGTTCCACGGGTCGAGAGACTGTGCTGACTGAGCACTTGCTGATACACAGATACATAGTAACACCGGCGCTGATACATCTAGCTAGAGGATTCGCCTCTGAATTCACTTGTTGTTTTGAAGCCACGGGCCCCTCTGGCATGGGTAGATGTCCTTCCTCTCTCTGGCGCTGGCCCTGCCCAGCTCGCTGGACACGTAGCACTCAAAGAGTTACTCCTGGGGGGGGGTCTCCATGGCTTCCCCCCCCCACTTGCACAGTGCTGCTGCCCTTCTTCTTGGGGTGCCACTTCGGGACCCCTTGCAAGGCTTGGTGCACACGCCCTGTCCCTCCCGCTTTTAAACCAAGGAGCGTGGGTGACTCAGGTATCCGCTGAGGTCTGCTGTGTCGCTCGTGGGCGCCAGGGATGAATCCAGAAGGAAGATAAGCAAAGAAGCAGAGGCGAGGGTGGGCTCCGTATTGGAAAAGTCAGAATCGTTGGCCGGGAAGAACTGAACGATGTGGATGATGGGGGGTGGGAAGGAAGTGGGAGATGAGAGACGAGAGGCAATGCTCAGAGCGTTTTGAAAGGAGAAAATTTGAGGGGAACTACGGAGCACGCTGTTTGGCATCTAAAAGATGCTTTAAAAAAACGATGCGATCGAGTATTATTCCAACAGAATGAGAACCACGGACGCCGAGAACTTGGAACTCTCAATAACCCTTCCGTCCTTGAAGCGGCTCCCCTGCTCGTTAGAAGCATCCAGCATGGTTTCTGTCACCAAGAGCACGCTTCCGAGAGCCAGTTCGACACTCGGAACCCAACCGAGGCCCCAGGGGGGGCAGACACACAAAGGGAACTTAAAGCCGACACCAGCTACTACAATCTAGAGGAGGGGGCGGCTCCTGAGAGGAAGGGGAAATAAGCAGAGTCACGTGACACTGCCCGACGTTGGACAATTTCATTAGTGCCCTCTCCTTCCCTACGACGAGAACGGACCACGCTGCACGCCACCACCGCCCGGCCCTCAGACGGGCCCGGGGGTCTCTGTGCGATGTGGTTTGCACACTTTCAGTTACACAAGCGGGTAGTTAGTGATGTCAATTCTTCCTTGCAGGCGAGATCTCACTTTGTTCTTTTAACCACGTGTGCCCAGGGCAGGGAGAAATCCGTGCTCTCATCGGGCTGGTGTGGAAGGGAACGGGGGGCTGGGAGGCACACCCCGACGATCCGAAGCAGGCGACGTTATCATAATACGGGTGTCCCCCTGGACTTTCCTCGGCCAGCCCTGTGTCCTTTCCCCCGTGGGAGTGGGCATCGTCCCCGGCCTGGCAGACCCACAAGTGACATTCCGCGAGGAGTGGTATTTGCTTAAGGGAAACTTTCCCCGACTGACCCAATTCCTCCTGCAATGCATTAAAAAAAAAAAAAATTGACAGAAGTAATATTTTCGTTCCTGTTTCACTTCCATTCATCTCATTTGATCAGGGCTGAGCCGACCTGACATCTCATCAAATTCCAAAGGGTGTTCCAGCGCCGGGTTCACGGGAGGGTGGCATTTAAAACACAGACATCGCGGGGACAAATGTATTTGCCAGTCCCGTCCGGCGGTGTAAACCTGACCTTTCTTCCGCAGATGTATTGACACGGGCCCGGTTCGTGTCATATTTCATTCTGGTGCGCGTGGGAGGCGTGAGCGCCCAGCTCTTGGAAAAACAGCTCGGTGGGGGCCGCGTGGCCGACATGCCTTCCGTTCACGGCGGGACGAGAAAGCCAAGAACTGGCAGGATTCACACAATTCCTCAAAGAGTGTGTTTAATTAAAAAACACCCAGGACCCGCAGTACGGGCCTGGAAGCAGTTTCCAGTTGGCAAGTGGCAGGAGCAGAGAGGGACCCCGTCCAAGGCCGCTGTCATGTACTCGCTGCGGGGTACACCACGGGTCGCTCGCATCTGGGAGTTCTGTGGGGCGCCCCCTTTCCCGGTGCAGGAAATCGTCTGATAAATGCTCACTCGCTCTGCTCTAAGGTGCTCAGACGCTGCAAACTACAGCTTTGCCAGGTCAGACAGCTGTAGCGATGATCCATTCGTGCATTCGTGTGACAAAATCTGTGAGCTCAGATACTGCTCGAGGTGCCGGGGACACGGCAGCGAAGGAGGGAAGCAGGAGCCCGTTTTTAGCGAGTTGCCGTTTTGTGAAGGAAAACAGTCTGTAAGTTAATACAGGATAATTCTAGCAAGTGAGGCGTGTTTGCTATTGTGCACCACAGGGACAGGTTATGGGAGGGGGTGCCTGTGGGATACCGGGGTGCTGGGTGCTGCTTTGTACAGCTCGTTCGGGGACACTCTCCCCGGAGGCACAGGGCGGCTGTCTGGGCTGAGACTGGATTAACAGGATGAAGCCAGCAGTGCGGGAGTTAGACCCGAGAGTGTTTGGGGCCGAGCACACAGCACGTGCAAAGGCCCTGAGGTGGCAACGTGTTGGGCCCTGTGGAGACACAGCGAGGCAGCTGACAGGAAGCGAGCTTGGAGTCTGGGAGCGAGCAGGGGCAGGCATGGAGGTGAGCCCGAGAGGCAAGCGAGGACAGGCCACCTCGGGAGAGGGAACCAGCTGCGGCTCAGAGGGTCTTAGGCAGGGGGGGTGGCAGCAGTTCCCTTAAACTTTTAAGTGGCTACCCTGGCTGCAGGGTGGGGTCTGAATTGGAGGGGGAAATGGGGTAAGCACAAAAAACGGCCGTGTGTCTGATGGAGCCAGGTATAGGCTCCTCTTCCCTGTGCGTGCGTGCGTGCGTGTGTGTGTGCGTGTGCGTGTGCATATATGTGCGTGTGTGCATGTGTGTGTGTGCATGTGTGCGTGCACGTGTGCATGCGCACGCGCGTGTGCGCGGGTGTGCATGTACATGTGTGTGCATGTGCACGTGTGCATGTGTATGTGTGTTCATGTGTGCGCGCACACACGTGTGTGCATGTGCATGTGTGTGCACGTTCATGTGTGCATGTGTGTGCATGTGTGCGCGTGCGTCCGCATGTCTGTGTTCATGTGTGTGCACACACATATGTGTGTGTGCATGTGTGTACGTGTGTGTGCGTGCGTGTGCGTGTGTGCGCGCGCATGTATGCGTGCATGTGTGTGCGTGTGCATGTCTGCGTGTGTGCATGTGTGTGCATGCGCGCGCATGTATGCGTGCATGTGTGTGCATGTGCATGTCTGCGTGTGTGCATGCATGTGCGTCTGTGTACATGTGTGAGTGTATGTGCGTGTGGGGGAATTGGGGGAAGAAAAGGGGGAGAGGGAGGGCAAAGGGTATGGCATTCGCACACTGGATCAAGCAATGTCTAAAGTCTAATTCAGGAATTCTAAGGAAATCAGTAATTTTCTCTTTTCCCGCTGAAGCCGGGCGGGGTCAGGCTTGCCGACACTCGTCGTCAGAAGGATCCTAACTGCCAGACCGGCCAGAGATCAGCGGCCACTGCCCCCCTGGAACGGGTCACTACACCCGTTCGGTGCAGCCTAAAATGGTCACTTTTGTCAGCAGCCGTAGTGCCCTGTGACGCCTTTCGTTGCCGGAGCGCGTAGCCCATGAGCGCTCAGGCTCCTTTGCTCAGCAACCCCGCTCCCAGGCCCTCTCCCCGACGCCCTCCGAGGGTGTATGCAAAGCCCTTTTATGAATTCGGTATTTATTAGGCCTCCCTCCTGCACTTGACATGGATCCACTTCTAGCCAGGGAGGCGAACTCCTGAGACCCCGACGTGATGGCCCATTTGGGGAGAAGCAGCAAAGAGAAGCAATAAAACCTAACAAAGCTCAGTCTAATCACCGCCTGAAACAGCCATTTGGCTCGCTAATGGGCCGGGGTTGGGGGTGGGTGGGGGGCGCTGTGATAGCTCAGTGCTTTCGGCTTTCACCGCCGTTCCCACGATGACTGGAGAGCCCCCCATTACACCGCACAGCACGGCCATGTGTGAGGGGTCTCTGAGGGCCGTGTCTGAGCTGTGGCTTTTACAGCTTAACCGGCTGAAGTCAGTGAAGCTGGGGCTGTGGCAGGCACCAACTGCCCGAGGGAGGTGGGCCTGCAAGCCCCGCCCCCCACCCTGCCCACCGAGGGGGCGTCACTGGAGAGAAAGGGGGAAATGTCAGCTCTGTGACCTTAAGGGGGCGTAGGAGGTAGACGGGGATGGTGACAGTCACTGGCTTACGGCATCCCAGAGCCAGGGGCCCGTGCGGTGGCTGCTGGGCCTCCTGGAGCAACCGAGGGCGGGACAGGGGCAGGAACCGCCTCCGGGGGACCCAGCAGCTTAGCGGTGAAGTGACCCTGGCTTAGAGCCACCAGGGTGGTGACCAGTAACTGCGGACATAGCTGTTCACCGCATAGGACACTCTGGTCCACTCTGGGCTTCCGGGCCAGGCGAGC